>SKCR01039922.1:0-134376 GCA_019454045.1 Zanthoxylum bungeanum
TTCTATAAAGTTATATTGAAGATAATCACATATTAAGGGAAGCTAATATTGAAGGGAGCAATAATCTTCAACAAATTTGAATATCTCAGAGCTCACAAGTTTTAAAGGTCATCATCATCAAAAAGAGGGAGAATATTACCGACATATTCTCAATATGGATTTTGATGATGCTGTTAGGGTTGGTGCTCAGAGTGCCAATCTGGATCGTATTTATGTCTGATTCATAAATACGAACAATTCTGTTTTCCATAATATTACTTATTTAATGGTAGCACCATTGTATTTTATACACTTATTCGATCTAATTACGATTAGATATCTGATTATGATTAGATTGAAACTAAATATGGTTTAGTGATATGTGTATATTAGATAAAGACCTTATGATTTACATTATAGTGCGCAGTTACAACATAGTTTGTAATTGACATTGGGAAGCACACTATTAGATGTATATCCTTAAATAAAGTTCCTGGTCAAGATTTACTAACACGGGTCGGTTAGTAAAATCTGCTGAGACCAGTACATATCGTATATCGTGACTTGGTCTGATGGTTTATCTCAATGAACCATGAGTCTTGAGAGACTCGTATAGACATGTAGGTGTTTATTTGATAAATATTGAACGACTCACTGAAGATTTCCTAATAGATGATACACCAACGTCAATAGAATCTTCTCGAGTTGAGTGATCATAGTGGTCATTCGACTTGAGATACCACAGTGGGATATATGAGTTATCCTACACACTTTGATGGCAGTCACTTCACCGATCTATTTAGATCAGACCTCCACTTATTCGTTGGGTGTCGACTGATGCTCATGATATCCAGTGCATATCGAGAGAGGATCTGCCAGTCCTGTGTACAGGGTATAGACATCCTACACCTGTTTGCGATCTAGTAAATCTATGATCGTGGTATAACTTTGGAAATCAGTTCCGAGTGTTATTTAGAGATCGTAAATTGAAAGTCGACTATATTACACTGAACGTGTTTGATATTTTTATCTATACCCCAAGTATAATATGGATAGCCTGTGACAGATGGATTATATGTATGCAATGACCTCGGCTTGCATAGTTTAACGAGATTATCTCTGGTCGTCATAATCCATGAGTGAGTGGATTATGGACACGAAATTGGATTTCGTGACAGATAAACCTAAATTTAGAGAGTCACATATTATGAAGTGTACTCGTTGAGCACTTGGGCAACGCGGTATGAATAATACAGATTATTCATAATACTTCATCGGATTAAATGAGTTAATTCAGATCGTTTAATCGGTTAAACAATAACACATGTATTAGGGGATTTTGGCTAATCGTAATTATTGTGTATTTGTATTTGATACATAATACGATTAGATACACATTAATTATTCGTCAAATGAGATTTTGACACATGCCATAAATATATGTATTTGTTATTTATTGTAAATAAAAATACATATATAATAATAATTATATTAATTGATTATTTGGATATTTAATTGTTAAATATTTAAATGATTAATTAATAAAAATTTTCATAAATGTTATGAAATTTGTCCAATTATTATTGGTTCATGTGGCATGATTTTATTAAGCTTAAGTGTGCAAATTTGATTTGTCCACATTAAAGCTTATCTTATCATTATTTTAATTTAATGAAATTAAAATATAAAATTGGACAAAAATGCCCTTGTAATGTTGGCAATGGCTTTAAAAGGGGGAAATTTTATTTTCTTCCTCATTCTTCATCTACCATTGCCGAAACATGCCTAAACAAAAGCTCCAAAGTTGGTTTGAACAAATCTTGAAGAAAACAAAGGAAAAATTCAAGGAAAAGGCTTAGGAAACAATAGATTAAAAGTAATCTACTTAACCCTAAGCTTGGAAATTTAGTTTCGTGTTTCTTGATAATCTAGAAAGGTTCCAGGGTTCCTTTAATTCTGAAAAATTGGGGTTTTTGGTTGTGGATGATGAATTGGAAATGTTGATGCATGTGTGAAGTAGTTTTGGATGGAATTAATGTAATTATTGTCCAATTTGTTCATTTGATGACATGTTTCCATTCTAGAGTGTTATGACCACTCTTGTAACACCTAGAATTGTTCTTGGGTACTTCATGTGTGGTGACTTTGATTGGTGTTGTGGATTAATTGGATTAATATTGAAAATTGGATTTAAAGCATGAAATTGGGTAATTTCGGTTTCTGGATCAGTTCTGGATAAACTGGAAATTTTGTGATGAATTTTATGTCATATGAATGTATTGTATTTGTTTTGGGAGTTGGAACAATTGCAGGAAAGTGTTTCGGAGTTGAATTAAGCGAAAACGGCGAAAAACGGTGTTACCGGGTGACTTTTGAATCAACCGGGTGATGGCTGTCAAAACAGTGAATTGGTCACTTTTCGGGCAGCCCATGAACTGCCCTAACACTATTGGGGCTGACCTGGGCAGTTCCCATAAGTGTTCGGTGGTCGGTTCGGTCAAAAACGTGTTTTGCGACATTTTGGGGAAAAACATTTTTCGTAAAAGTTTCGTGAAGTTTCTACCTTATTTATGTCATTATTTGATATCGAATAAATGTGTTTAGGTGAAATATGAATAAATTATTCATATTAGATATTGAATAATTGGTTCGGTAATTTGAAAAGTTTTAAAATTATGATTTCGCTCGAACCGCGCTTCTGTTGTGCCCATTCGCCCAAAACCCCAATAAAAATGGTATCAGAGCATGTCTGATGCTTCATCCATTACATTATTCATGCTTGATATTTGTTATTTAATCCAATTTTAATGTTCGCACATGCATGTAATCTATACGTTTCTTGACTTTTCGTTTCTATGCTAACGGAAATGTAACGGAAATTTAATGGTTAAATTGAGTTATGTTTTCTATAGGTAGAATTGAATTGTTTAGAAAATGATTTAGATTAAAATTTTGCATTTGATGTAGAGTATAGCTACTTGAGAAAAATCCCCATTTAGAAATAAGGTTGTAAAGTGACGTGTATTGGATACATGTTTCTTGGTCTGTCTTGTCAGTACGGTTTATGGGTATCTTTCTATAACTACATATGAGATCGTGCCAAAACTGTGAGGGTGTAGGTTATGAGATTTTATCCATGCCGGTTGTATATTGATACTAGAAAAATTCAAGTGAAAGTGGAAATCCTGAACGTGCCAAAGCTGTCAGGACTACATCGATAGCTTGAGTTTGTCATTGACAAGTGAAGCATTGATACGCCTCCTTGTGAACGTGCCAAAGTTGTCATAACGAGAAATGGTCAAGACCAAAACCATGAGTCACTGGTGAGTGATTGACAATGAGTTGTTGTAGGCACTGCATTTTTGCATATAAGTCCATATGATGAGTCTCGTATGGAGGCACTACCTTTTAAGTTGCGGAAGCCGCGGGAAACGGACGACGGAAGGGAAGAGTCAAGAATGGACACACTGTCGTATCTAATTCGCTGGTTTAGCTTCGGGTTCGCTTGTTGGACCTCCGTTTTAAAACACATTCTTAGCCCAAACCCCGTAAGTCACACATCTAGCCCAAGCCCATTAAATCACATCCAATAATAATTAAAACATTTAAACACAAATTAAATTAAATTAATTAACAAAAATCACTTCCTAATTTAAATAAATCACTCACCAATTTTAATATGTTCCCCACCAAAAATATAATTATCCTTCCCTTTTTTTTTTACCTAATTAAATCAAATCCATCCCCATTTACATGATTTCTTTCCTTTCAAATAAACCCATGCAGAAACCCTAATACACTACTATATAAACAACAAACCCTAATCATGTTCAACCTCTCTCTCGCCTTTCTCTCTCACGGCCAAACAAGAAAACCCTAATAACAGACTCACGCTCAACGCACCCTCAAGACATTAACAACAGCAACCTTCAAAGCCCCCAGCTCTCTCTCTCACGCCCTCATCTCTCTCAGAAACCAAACAAAGAAAATAACCTTAGCAGCTCTCGGTTCCCAGCTAGCCAGCATCCTCTCGGTAAGAAAACCTCAACAGACCTCTCTCTTCTCATCTTGACCGACCATGAAACCCTAAAACAACAACACTCATTGACCCCTCATCAGCTCCAACCTCTCGCCTCTCTCTAAAAAAACACTAGACACACAGCCCATGGAATAAACCAGCTCTCCATTTACCAACTCCTCACGCTCAGCGCCCTCACAAACAACAACAACCCTAGCTTCATCCTTATCTCTCTCTATGTAAAACACTTCTCTCAAACCCTGGCTTTCCTGACAAACGCAACAAAATATTCCTCACTGACCTCACAAAAAACCTGAAACCCTAATGGCTCTTCACGGCTACACAAACACGCAACAAACAAAATAACCCGACACGGTCTCCCTTTTCTCCTAGCCCTCCATCATCACAGAAAACTAAACCCTAGACAGTCCCCCTCCCTCTTCATTCAGTGGAGTCGCCACCCGGTGTGAACCGGGACAAAGATTTAAGGCCGCACTCACCCATCGCAAGGGAAGACCTCAAACCGTTGGGTTCGGAATGGTCCCTTACTTATGTCACTTGTAATGAAAGGATTCATGTAATAATTTAACTAAGCTTAAGTAACACTTATTTCCAAGAGTATCATGCTTCTAAATTCTCATATGCAAAATAAAACTTATGTGTACATTTTTACATATATCTCATATTTAAAATTGCATGCTTAACATATATCAAGATAGCAACGAACATACAACTTTACATATCACATTCAGGAAAACACAAGCACACATATTGACCATACAAGCACACATATGGGCACTTTTCCAAGCGGTACGTGGAATTGTAGCCCAAGTACAGACCGCACTACCGTCCATTCGGAATCGGCTACGGAGTTTACGTCTGGGTTCCATCCGATATACCGCAAGAAATAATACTCAAATGTTATCATGACATGAGCATACGAATTGTAATACATTGACACATTTGCATAAGAAAGATCAACCAATAGGCAATTATGCATGAATATAATAAGACAGACTCAGTTCAGTGTGTGCACGTTCGTGTAGCGTTCGTAAACGCGTTCGAACGGAAATGAAACAGAATGCTCACGTTCGAGTTGCGAGTAGCGTCGTAAACGCGTTCGAACGGAAATGAAACAGAATGCTCACGTTCGAGTAGCGTTCGTAAACGCGTTCGAACGGAAATGAAACAGAATGCTCACGTTCGTATGGCGTTTGTTAACGCGTTCGAACGGAAATGAAACAGAATGCTCACGTTCGTATGGCGTTTGTTAACGCGTTCGAACGGAAATGAGACCTGATGCATGATAAGGCAAAATGTATGCGCGTTCGAGTTGCGTTTGTGAACGCGTTCGAACGGACACGGACCTGATGCATGAAATGAGATGCAATACATAAACACAAAAAGGGGGCGCGGCGAAGCACTGCCGTAAAGGTGGCCTTTTGGGGCTCTTGATCTCTCAAAGAGAGGACCTTTAGACCAACATACTAAGCCCATGCGCCTCACATCACATCATGCATAAATAGAACCAATCATATCAACCAAGTATGCCCGATTGAACACATCTTACATCCAATCCGAACACACATCAACCGGCGCGGCAAAGCATCGTGGTAACGGGTTTTAACCCCTCCCATAAGGGATTTTTCATTCCACTTACTAAGCCCATGCGCTTGATTGAACCATGCATAAAAGATAAACTCAATAATATCAAACTAAGTATGCCGATTGAACGTATCTCGCATCCAACCGAACACACATCAACCGGCGCGGCGAAGTAGTAGTGTCACAAAGGTGGCATTTTCGGCTCTTTGTCTCCCAAATGGAGGACCTTTGGACTAACTCACTAAGCCCATGCGCTTGATTGAATCATACATAAATAAACAACGTATTGAATTCAAGTAAAGAAAACTAAATAAACAAAAGCAACACAAAATAAAAGAAAGATGGTGCCGTTTACCCAAGCGGTACGTGGAGTTGTGGCCCGAGTACAGATCATATTACCGTCCATTCGGAATCGGCTATGAAATTTATGTCCGGGTTTCCATCCGATATACCGCGAGAGTTGACACATCTCTCATTCATCCAATACCCACAACATATTACATCTCATAATTCATGCATATTTATCTACTCAAAGACCACAACATGCATCCATAAACGACTCTCATGCGAATAGAATTCAATAATAATAAATAAAAAAACGAATGTAAACTAATGAAAAGGTACCATCAGGTCTAACCTTTTAAATCACCTCTCGGATGTACGGTACACGATCGTCGGAAGGGTGGATGCTCCGCAACTCTCCCGGTTCACTGGTTCACTGTTCTCGTTCGTTGTCTTTACTGTTTTGAGTCGTCGTTCTCCGTCTTTTGCTATTGTTTCCTTGTGGTTTCGCTGCCGTTTCCTCTTTATCTTTTGCTTCCTGTTTTTGGGTGTCTTCTTCCTGTAATTTTTTATGTGTGTTGTGTATAAGTTAGGGACTAGCTAGTAGCTAAGGTTGAGAAGGTTGGTGAAGGGTTCTTTTTATAGGCAAAGGGTTAGGCTAATTTAAAGAGGGATTTGATTTGGTGTTGGATAAGGGAAGCAAGAGATTTATTTTGGTTTGGTTAAGGGAAGTCAAAGATTGAGGGGGGACAAATCTTGGCTAGATAGGGAAGGTTGAATATTTGATTGGCTTGGTTTAGGAATACAATATTTTAAGTTTGGGAATAATCTTATTAGATTGAGAATATAATTGGTTGATTGATTTTAATTAGGCATGATTATATTTTGATTTAGTGTGTGATTTGTTTAATTTAGGCATGATTTTAGTTTAAGTTGGTAATTGTTTATTTTATGTTTGGTATATGTTTTATTTAATCATTTAATTAATTTAATTATTATATTATTTAGTTAATGTTTTAATTAATATTTATTTATTTAAATTGGGATGTGTTTTATGGGCTTTGGGGGGCTAATTGGGCTGGATGTGAGGCTAGCAGCAAAACCAGAATTACCGACACCGTTTGAACGCTTCCTCGAACGCGGCACGAACGCCCGCAATCCGTTTGACGTTCGAACGTAAACACGAACGCAACACTAACGAAAACAGTGAACCTTGTTTATTCTGAATTTCCCCTTCCGATGTCCGTTTCCCGTGACCTCCGTGACTTAAAAGGTAGTGTCTCCAAAAATGAGACTCATCATAGGGACTTATGTGTAAAAATGCAGTGCCTACACTCACATATTGCTTCTGACCAAGACCCTCAACACGCCACACGTCCCTACTACCTTGCCTAGCCAGCCTCCTTCAGCGTCCTCCGCCTTCACGCCCTTAGTGCCACCTGATTCCCTTCACTGCTCCACGCCATCACTCACTCGCTCATTGCCCCCTGACCTCACCTTCCACTCACGCAGCAACCAACAAACCACTCACTGCCTGCCACAAATCTTTCTTCACATCAACCCTCACAATTCAACGTCACCACTCACTCCTTCATCCAGCCCTATTCGCGCTAAAATCCCTCACGCACAAACTAACCCTCATCATCCCTCAATTCAATGCCATATCACTGCCCCACTGCATCACTGAACAGCCCACTGCACTGCCCAGTTTTCCGCACAAATAGACCCTTAAAACTGCCCAGAAAATACCTCAAAACTGCATCATAAATTATCCTGAAATTCCCCCCAAATAGCACCAAAAAAGCAGCCCAATACCCCTTTAAAACCGCCAAAACAGTCCCCAATTTACTGAAAAATAGTGACCAGAAAATACAACAAAAACAGCAGCAAAATGGAGTGAAAATAGCAGCCCAGACAGTGAAACAACGAGGAGAAACGTTGGATTAGTGAACCAGAAAAGTTGTAGAGCATTCTCCATTCCGACGGCCGTGTAACGCGCTTTCGAGAGACGACAAAAGAGGTTAGACCTGAGGGCACCCTTTTTACTTATTATCTTTCGTTTCTTTTATTTATTTTAATATATTATCGCATGAGAGTCGTTTGTTGAGGTATGATGTGAATTCCAGAGGAACGGAATGCGTGTTCTCTTTTGTGGTATATCGGATGGAAACCCGGACGTAAATTCCGTAGCCGAATCCAAATGAACGGTAGTGCGATTTGCACTCGTGATACAACGCCACGTACTACTTAAGAGACACACATATTTCATTTCATTCAACCATGTATTTGAGCATGATTAGGTTGCTAGTACGTTATTTGTTTTTGTAAGCATGATTTAGTCTAGTATGTTATTTAGTTATTTATTTTTAAGCATGATTAGTTATTTGTTTTGTGTTTAGGATTTGCATTATGTTGTTATTTGTTTTCCGCATTATATAATTGAAGTATGTTCATGAGATTGCCGTGTGTTGTCGTGTGTTATGTTGAATTACTTTTCAAGAATGCAAACTTAAACATAGGATTTATCTTTATGAACATGAACTAGATATAGGTTGTTCTTGAGCATGTTGCGTAGATTCAGTTAAGATATTGCACAAATCACATCATTACAAGTGGCATAAGTAAGGGACCATTCCGAACCCAACGGTTTGAGGTCTTCCCTTGCGAGGGGTGAGTGCGGCCTTAAATCTTTGTCCCAGTTCACACTGGGTGGCGACTCCATGTTATTTCTCCGGTTTAGTTCCTCCGCTGACTATTCCGTACTCCCAACTAGGCCGCGAGCCTAGAACATCGTCGTCAAGTTTTGTGTCCTACAGTCTGGCGACTCCACTGGGGATAGAGAATTGGCCCCGAAATCATGTCTTGTAATGTTTGGATTTGTGCTTTAATTAACCGTGTCTACAGTGGGTTGAAAGGGGTTTAGTTAAAGGCATTATCAGCGAGAGCCTTCGTCAGCGAGAACCTTTGTCCGCACTCCCGTAAACCCACATGTGAACCTGAGTCGTAGAACCAGTAGAAATTATTTTTTTATGTTGATGTTTTGGATCGTCGCCATTTGGATTCAGTTGGACCTTTTGTCAAAAGATGTGAACTTGTTGGGCCATTTAAACTGGGACGAGTTCGTGTCCTTTGACAGTTGGGCCAAAAGCTTCTAAAATGTCGATGGGCCATTTTATGTTTAGGCCTCTTATCATTTGAAGTTGTTTAGCCATGTTATCGCAAAGTGTAAACCTGTTGGACCTTTTCAACTGGGACAAGTTTGCACCGCGCAATAGTATGATTGAATACTTTAAAATGATAATGGGCCAACTAGTGTAAAAAATTTTAAATGGGCTTATATATTACATACATTGCACGTATCTCATGCATCTCATGCATACACGCATCATGTTAACCCCGTGTCTTAAAAGCCATCATAGATATCCGTTGGGTTAGAGAAGAAAAAAAGTTTGTCAAGAGGAGTTTAGCAAACATGGATAACGGGGAAAAGGAAATCGAGAAACAGAAAACCTTACGGCAAGGATAGAAAGACCATTGGGGGGGCATTCAAACAAAAAAGAAAGAAAAAAAAAAGAAGAGAAAGAAAAAAAAAACAAAAAGAGAAAGAGAAAGAAAAAAAAAAGTTGTTGTTTGTGTTTAGTCTTTGATAGTTAGACATAAGTTCGATGATGAAATTGATTGCTTTAGGGAGAAATCTTAGAAATGATAAACTCTTGATGTGCTTTTATCTGATGCTTTGAGTATTTGATCTATGTTAGACTCGTAAGCACTTAATTGTAGGTTCTTAGCTGTGAGAACCTGAGTAGTTGGCAAGGTGACTAGTTGAAGAAATTACGGGTCGATGAATGACCGTTTGCTTAGATATCTATCCTGACTTGCTTGTGTTATGATGTGTGGTATGGTTGAAAAAAAAGTCTCTAAAGAAAAGAAATAAACCGTCTATAACCGATAAGCGTGAAGCTACCCATTGGCGAGTATTAGGACCACCATGAGGATAAATGCTACCTTAAAGGGTATGTGTGTTGAAAAAAAAGAGAAAAAAAAAAGAAAGAGACAAAATAGAGACAAAGGAAAAGAAAAATGAAATCATACCACATTGAGCACGAAAAAGCAATTGCGGAATATAATTGAGACATATGGGTTGGTTTGACCCATCGATCCCGATTTTTGAAACGAAATCATTGAGTTGGCTTGCTTAAGGATCAAGCTGTGAAAGAACCTTTGCACACACACACTTTGAGTCTGGCATAGATCATTTATTCAAAAACTCAGATTTGAGTTGCATTGAGTGTTTTGAATGTTCTCTGGTTTCATTACTGAACATTCCTTGAGGACGATAATATGTATAACTATTGGGACTATTTCGTAGCATGTGATATAATATGCTGATATGGAAGGCCCCACCATGTGGTTCATCTTGACCAAGTGCAAACAGCGGAGAACAGAAAGCTAAATCAAGACTGGGAGCGACCAGTCTACCACCTCGTGAATCCGGGACATAACAAGAAATTGAGCCATGATACCAGAGAGAAGATTGTGCAATCACCTGGAGAACTGGCGGAAGACCTAACCCAACGGAATAGGAAATTCATTCATGCATGCATGCATACACGTAACGCTTTTTTGCATTCTTTTTGTGTTTGTTTTGTTTTGTATTCACAGGTTTTGAAGAAGAAAAAGAAAAGCGGCAAAGACAAGCCAATCAGAAGCAGCAATAGTACAGTCAATTTCAGAAATGAATCAGTTTTGGGTATGAGTCACAGGGTTGAGGCCCATATCAGTCAGTTTCGGGGATGAGTCCCAGGGTTGAGGCCCATATCAGTTTCAGTCTTGGGGATGAGTCCCAAGGGCGAGGCCCATATCAGTATCAGTTTGGGGCGAGGCCCACATCACTCTGGGAGTGAGGCCCACATCATTATCAGAATCAGTCTTGCCGGGTATGGCACTCTGGGGGCGAAGCCCATATTAGCATCAATATCAATCTTGCCAGGTATGGCACTCTGGGGGCGAGGCCCACATCATTATCAGTATCAATGTTGCCAGGTATGACACTCTGGGGGCGAGGCCCACATTAGTTCAGTATCAGTCTTGCATGGTATGACACTTTGGGGGCGAGACCCACATCTTTATTAGTATCAGTCTTGCCGGGTATGGCACTTTGGGGGTGAGGCCCACATCGTTATCAGAATCAGTCTTTCCGGGTATGGCACTCTGGGGCCGAGGCCCACATTAGTTCAGAATCAGTCTGGCCGAGTATGGCACTCTAAGGGCGAGGCCCACTTTAGTTCAGTATCAGTTTTGCCGAGAATGGTAATCCGAGAATGGAGTAAGGTTCGAGAATGGACAAGCCGAGAATGGCAATCCGAGAATGGAGCAGAGTTCAAGAATGAACAAGCCGAGAATGGCACTCCGAGAATGGAGAAGAGTTCGAGAATGAACAAGCCGGGAATGGCACTCCGAGAATGGAAACACAGTTTGGGAATGAACAAGTCGGGCAGTCTTGCCAGGTATGGCACTCCGGGTACGGAGACATCAGTATCAGTTTTGCCGAGTATGACACTCTGGGTATGGAGACACTTCAGTATTAGTATCAGTTTGGGGCCGAGGCCCACATCAGTATCAGTATCAACTTGGGGGCGAGGCCCATATTATCAGTATCAGGTTGGGCTCGAGGCCCACATCAGTATCAGTATCAACTTGGGGGCGAGGCCCACATTATCAGTATCAGTTTGGGGTCGAGGCCCACATCAGTATCAACTTGGGGGCTAGGCCCACATTATCAGTATCGGTTTTGGGGTCGAGGCCCACATCAGTATCAGCTTGGGGGGGAGGCCCACAGCCTCAATATCATATTTGGGGATGAGTCCCAAGGTTGGGGTCCACATCAGCATCAACATCAGTTTTAGGGATGAGTCTTAGGGTTGAGGCCTACATCAGTATAAGTTTTTGGGGATGAGTCCCATGGTTGAGGCCCACGGCAGTATCGGTTTCGGGGATGAGTCCCAGTGTCGAGGCCCACAACAGCCTCAATATCAGATTGGGGATGAGTCCCAGGGTTGAGATCCACATCAACATCAGCAACAGTATCAGTTTTGGGGATGAGTCCCAGGGTCGTGACCCATATCATCAGTTTTAGGGATGCGTCCCAAGGTCGTGACCCACATCATCAGCAGTTTGGGGATGCGTCCTGGATCGAGGTCCACTGCATTATCATTTTCGGGAAGCGTCCCAGGGTCGAGGCCCATATTTTGTCAGCGGTATTGGGATACGTCTCAAGGTCGAGGCCCACGTTGTCGGTTGTAGCTATTGGGATGCGTCCCAGGGTCGAGGCCCACATTTTGTCAGCGGTATTGGGATGCGTCCCATGGTCGAGGCCCCCGTTGTCGGTTGCAGCTATTGGGATGCATCCCAAGATCGAGGTCCACTGCATCATCATTTTCGGGATGCGTCCCAGGGTCGAGGCCCATATTTTGTCAGCGGTATTGGGATGCGTCCTAGGGTCGAGGCCCCCGTTGTCGGTTGCAGCTATTGGGATGCAACCAGGATCAAGGTCCACTGCATCATTTTCGTACTTTATTAGGTTGAGCATGATTAGGTTGCTAGTACGTTATTTATTTTTGTAAGCATGATTTAGTCTAGTATGTTATTTAGTTATTTATTTTTAAGCATGATTAGTTATTTGTTTTGTGTTTGGGATTTGCATTATGTTGTTATTTGTTTTCCGCATTATATAATTGAAGTATGTTCATGAGATTGCCGTGTGTTGTCGTGTGTTATGTTGAATTACTTTTCAAGAATGCAAACTTAAACATAGGATTTATCTTTATGAACATGAACTAGATATAGGTTGTTCTTGAGCATGTTGCGTAGATTCGGTTAAGATATTGCACAAATCACATCATTACAAGTGGTATAAGTAAGGGACCATTCCGAACCCAACGGTTTGAGGTCTTCCCTTGCGGGGGGTGAGTGCGGCCTTAAATCTTTGTCCCAGTTCACACTGGGTGGCGACTCCATGTTATTTCTCTGGTTTAGTTCCTCCGCGGACTATTCTGTACTCCCAACTAGGCCGCGAGCCTATAACAACGTCGTCAAGTTCTGTGTCCTACAGTTGTCTACCTAATGAATATACATAGGCGAGACCGTGCCAAAGCTGTGAGTCGAAATATATTAATGGGATCATACTTTCACTATGGAATTCGATTTAATTATCGAATTCCCATTTTCCATTGGGGATTATGGTATTACGAATAGTATTGGGAAACACTGCTGGGTTAAAAATTCATAACTAAGGCAGTATGTAATTTTATGGAAAATTATGCTTCATTTTCATTTTATTCTATATTGTGTATAGAATTATACTTCTAATTCACTGCATGCTTATTACTTGAATAGGTTTTCTGACTTTACTTATGGTTGCGTAATTCTAGAATAGGTTCTAGAAAAACAGTAGACTTAGATATAGTTATATTAGTTCAAACCATCGGGAACTGTTGTTCCGATTTTCTTAAAAATCAAGATGGTTAGTGACTTAGTTAAGTCACGATATGTAATTTAAATAGATATATGATTTATGATATAATTGTCTAGAAATGATAGTTTCTTATGCAGTAAGAATTGACTTGAATTAGTTCATGTCTTGAGATTCTTGACTGGCATTAGAAAAACCCCATTAGTATTTGTTTATCTTATAATGACGTTTCTTGGCTTTAGTGACTTTTAGAAGTCACGTGTCTGACACGTTTTTCTAATCAATCATTTGCAATTGTTGTGAATAATTGAATGCAAATTATAAAGCTAAAGAAATGAGATACGTATAGTTGTGTATAGATAATATCGATTCTCACAATACGACAACTGTAGGTATTGGATACCAGATCTCTCATCTAGTTATTTAAAATAATGTTTAATAACTGTTTTGATATTTGATATCAGAACTTGCATCTATTGGATAGTTACTTGTTATTTATAAACAGTTGTTACATATTTTAATATGACTAGTAGTGTCATTAATGAAAAGATAAACATTAGGAAAATGTTCAGTTGACTAAATAATTTAGAACATTGTTTTATGAGTTTTTATCACATAAGCATTAGATGCTTGTTCCATATGGTAAAAGATGGTCTGATACGAGTTCACACCATATATCTTTATCCATTTAATGAAAATTATTTTCAAGATGTGACTAAATCTCATTTAACCAATGATCGTCATTGGACCACAAGATTTATTAAATTATTACATTGGATGTATGTAGTTTAATGAATTAGAAATTACCTTGAATAGTTTTCTTTACTTTTTAACTTGGTTAATGAATTGTGATGATTTGGTTACATGTTTCTAAAAGAATATATATTGGACATCTTGAATGGTTCGAGAACTTTCAATATGTTTTCTGATGAAACGCGGATAGAATATTTTGAATGGTTCAAAGATATTCTATTTGAAGTGTTGAAAACTATATCTTCAAAATTCATCGTGAGTCTTTGAATTGTTCAAGGATGTTTGATTTGATCAAACACATGAATTTAAGGGCAATCGGTTCTAAGTTATTTAATGAATGTGATTCTTACTCAATATTAAACTTCCATGATTCCATCTTGATGGAATTGGTCAGTGGGAGTAATTGAATCTTATATGATTTGATTCATTGGTATTGAGTGTTACTGAATTATTTTTCTATACTTTTGAGGTTATGCTCCAGAAACACTAATTCATCTCTTTAATTTAGGTTCCATTCGTTTCTACAGTTACGTATATGATATGTATAAGTAGAAAATTTGAATATTTCTTTTGTATAATGATTATATAGTTGAAAGTATTTGCGCATTGGAGGTACAAAAAAAAGTTTATCATTTATTCTATTTAATATTATATTATATTCTATTTGATAGAATATCTTTTCTACGATCCCCAGTAATAAAAATTATTTTATTACTTGGTGTGTAACATCAGATGTTGACGATTGTAGAAAAGACTTGACTTATTGAAGTCAAATGTGAAAGTGATAAACTGTAATGGAACTACATAATTAATTAGATGAAAAGACCCTTAGTCAACTTCCGTATAAGTTTAATAGGATGTCAGAATCATTTTCAAAGTATTTGATACTTAATGATTCTGTTGTTTTCTTATCGAAGAAAATTATCCTATAATTTATAGTGGAAGCGATATTTGATATCGGTTTCGGAAATTACATTTGAACCGTAGATGTAAGATTTTTCATAGCTTACTACGATCAAATTTTGAACTTGATTGAGCTTTCGTTATGAATCGTTCATAAAATGTGCAAATTATTTGCCTAGCAAAAACAAAGTGAGATTGATAAAGGTTTGACCTTTATAGTATGATTGTGAGAAAAGTTATATTCAATGATCTATTGTAGATTCTGAGGAAATTTGTCTCTAGTCGCACTAATTGAACAATTAAGGATCTGTTGATTAATGTTGATATTAAACAGTGTATTTTGGCTAAAGAATGCAAAATGGCGTTCTTGAGTGATTTCTTCGAATGAGAGATCCGTCGTGATTTCTTTGTTTGAAGAGTTAATTCTATAATGGCCCTAGAGTTTGTATTCTGCTAAGATCACAGTTTGATATACTAGCTTAAAGAGCCTATTGTAGACTCATATAAGTTTTCCGAAAATCTGTGTTCTCTAATTTTGATACAGTCAGATTGTCTGATTTTATCAAAGCATAGAGAATACATATTTGATAGTGGGGTCAGTAGGAGCGTACAATTTTCTTTCTAGTATTATATATCCTAACGACATTATCATTATTAATGTAATTATGAGATGTTTGTGAAGTAAAATATTTACTGAAGTCTTCTTTTCTCCGTGTAAACAGTGGGAGTAGTCTCTGTTATATTTGATATAAAGTTTTATATATGATATAAAACTAAGAGACTTGTGAGATACTCATATTAGTCGCGTATTAGATATGATCTAATAAAGGACACAATAAGACTTTATATGATAGTTAGTATAAGTGTTTGACAGTTAACATGTCTTTTATATATATAGTATTCATCTTTCGTAAAGGATGATAACTTTTTCGAAAGTGATGTTGATTAGAATGTCTAGTCAATCTTATGCATCATAGGATGATGACGTAATGAATAATATATTATGTGCGATTAAAGATATCAATTTAATCGTAATTGTTACTAGTTATTTTGATATGCTAAAGATCATATTATGGATCTTGAAACATGTTCTTTGTGATCTTTGAGATATTAAGAATGAGTTTCTCATTCATGGAGAATTTAGTATGCAACCATAAGGTCAGATTATTTTGATCCTAATTATGACATTAGATGGTCTATGCCATATAAAGTCAGAAAAGATGCAGTGTGAGTGTCACTGTTGATTCTACTGAACTAGTGGAATCAGTTGCGACTTTTGAGGTATTGATTTAAGAAGTTGTAAAGTGACCTCAATGATTAGAAGTGTTGATATTATTTTTGTGCTTGCAGTTGTCTTATAGTATTTTGGATTTGATCCATATATACTTAGACAACTCAGCTGCTATAGCACAATACTAATATAGCGTCTGAGTCATATTGATGTGGAATTAGGATTCTACAAAATATGAATGATGCTGGTTAAGGAAAACGATTGAGTTTGTTGGACAAACTCAATTTGTTAAAGCAG
Organism: Zanthoxylum bungeanum; assembly: GCA_019454045.1. Classification (NCBI taxonomy): domain Eukaryota; kingdom Viridiplantae; phylum Streptophyta; class Magnoliopsida; order Sapindales; family Rutaceae; genus Zanthoxylum; species Zanthoxylum bungeanum. Next base: position 16,540 of record SKCR01039922.1, read on the forward strand.
ACTTACTTGTTGTTGCCTACCTCTTGAGTGCTAGTTAAGCTCTTGAGGGCCATGAGTATGTGATACATATTGAGATGTGAATATGATACCGTGAATTGGCACTAGAGCAAGTGGGAGAAATTGTTAGGGTTGGTGTTCAGAGTGCCAATCCGGATCATATTTATGTTCGGTTCATAAATACGAACAATTTTGTTTTCCATAATATTACTTATGTAATGGTAGCACCCTTGTCTTTTATACACTTATTCGATCTAATTACGATTAGATATCTGATTACGATTAGATCGAAACTAAATCTGATTTAGTGATACGTTTATATATTAGACAAAGACCATAAGATTTACAATATAGTGCGCAGTTACAACGTAGTTTGTAATTGACATTAGGAAGCGCACTATAAGATGTATATCCTTAAATAAAGTTCATGGTCAAGATTTACTAACACGGGTCGGTTAGTAAAATTCGCTGAGACCAGTACATGTCGTATATCGTGACTTGGCTGATGGTTTATCCCAAAGAACCATGAGTCTCGGGAGACTCGTATAGACATGTAGGTGTTTATTTGATAAGACATTGAACGACTCACTAAATATTTCCTAATAGATGGTACACCAACGTCAATAGGAATATTCTCGAGTTGAGCGAGCATAGTGGTCATTCGACTTGAGATACCACAGTGGGATATATGAGTTATCCTCCACACTTTGATGGCAGTCACGTCACCGATCTATTTAGATCATACCTCCGCCTGTTCGTTGGGTGTGGACTGATGCTCATGATATCTAGTGCGTATCGAGAGATGATCCGTCAGTCTTGTACACATGACATATGCATCCTATACGTGTTTGTGATCTAGTAAATCCATGGTTGTGGTATAACTTCGGAAATCAGTTCCGAGTATTATTTAGAGATTGTAAATTGAAAGTCGACTATATTATACCGAACAGGTTTGACGTTTTTATCTATACCCCAGGTATAATATGGATAGCCTGTGAGATAGCCTGTGACGGAGGGATTATAAGTATGCAATGACCTCGGCTTGTATAGTTTAACGAGATTATCTGTGGTCATCATAATCCATGAGTGAGTGGATTATGGACACGAAATTGGATTTTGTGACGGATAAACCTAAACTTAGAGAGTCTCACAATATGAAGTGTACTCGTTGAGCACTTGGGCAACACGATATGAATTAGAGGATAACACATGCATTAGAGGATTTCACATGTATACAGATTATTCATAATACTTCATTGGATTAAATGAGTTATGCATTAGGGGATTTTGGCCAATCGTAATTCTCGTGTATTTATATTTGATACATAATACGATTAGATACACATTATTTATTCGTCAAATGATATTTTGACACATGCCATAAATACATGTATTTATTATTTATTGTAAATAAAAATACACATATAATAATAATTATATTAATTGATTCTTTGGATATTTAATTGTTAAATATTTAAATGATTAATTAATAAACTTTTTTCATAAATGTTATGAAATTTGTCCAATTATTATTGGTTCATGTGGCATGATTTTATTAAGATTAAGTGTGCAAATTTGATTTTTCCACATTAAAGCTTATCTTATCATTATTTTAATTTAATGAAATTAAAATATAAAATTGGAAAAAAAATGCCCTTGTAATGTCGGCAATGGCTTTAAAAAGGGGAAAATTTATTTTCTTCCTCATTCTTCATCTACCATTGCCGAAACATGCCTAAACAAAAGCTCCAATGTTGGTTTGAACAAATCTTGGAGATAACAAAGGAAAAATTCAAGGAAAATACTTATGAAACAATAGATTAAAGGTAATCTACTTAATTCTAAGCTTGGAAATTTAGTTTCGTGTTTCTTGATAATCTAGAAAGGTTCTATGGTTCTTTTAATTCTGAAAAATTGGGGTTTTTGGTTGTAGATGATGAATTGGAGTGTTGATGCATGTGTGAAGTAGTTTTGGATGGAATTAGTGTAATTATTGTCCAATTTATTCATTTGATGACATGTTACCATTCTAGAGTGTTATAACCACTCTTGTAACACCTAGAATTGTTCTTGGGTGTTTCTTGTGTTGTGACTTTGATTGGTGTTGTGGATTAATTGGATTAATCTTGAAAATTGGATTTAAAGAATGAAATTGGGTAATTTCGATTTCTGGATCAGTTCTGGATAAACTGGAAATTTTGTGATGAATTTTATGTCATATGGATGTATTGGATATGTTTTGGGAGTTGGAACAATTACTGGAAAGTGTTTCGGAGTTGAAATAAGCGAAAACGGTGAAAACTGACGTTATCAGATGACTTTTGAGCCAACCGGGTGATGGTTGTCCAAACAGTGAATTGGTCACTGTTCGGGCAGCCCATGAACTGCCCTAACACTATTGGGGCTGACCTGGGCAGTCCCCATAAATGTTGGGTGGTCGGTTCAGTCAAAAACGTGTTTTGCGTCATTTTGCGGAAAAACATTTTTCGTAAAAGTTTCGCGAAGTTTCTACCTTATTTATGTCGTTATTTGATAACGAATAAATGTGTTTAGGTGAAATATGAATAAATTATTCATATTAGATATTGAATAATTTCTTCGGTAATTTGAAAAGTTTTAAAATTATGATTTCGCTAGAATCGCGCTTCCGCTGCGTCCCTTCGCCCAAAACCCCAACAGATGCAACACAAGAAAAATTTGACGCGCATTCACGAAAATTACAAAAAAATATATCGAAGCAATTGGTTGTGAATAGCAAATGAATGTGAAGACTCAAGCGCCAAATGAAGAATATCAAATGTAGTATTAGTTTAGGTTTTTTTTTATATAAGTGAGTTTATAATTTAAGTACTTTACGCTATATGACTCATGCACATTCATATATATGCATTAAGGTCATGTGCAAAATGGTTTTAACTTTCTAATCCTGAGATTTCTGCACAGAGACTGGCATACCGGTTCCTCACACCAACATATTGATGTCTTTGTTCTGCCTTAGACAGATTTACATGTTCTTCGGAACCAGACCGCTCCTTATCGATCTCTTATACCGATTACCATAAGTTTGCATAGCTATTGAAACCATGATGGATCATATCGGTCCCCATCCCGGTTAGCTAATCGGCGTACCAGTCATCATACCACCCAGTAAACTAATACGTGCTCTTTAACCTTCTACGATAATATAGTAGTTATATTTGAAAGGCTGAAATTGTTAGGGTTGGTGCTCAGAGTGTCAATCTGGATCGTATTCATGTCCGATTCACGAATACGAGCAATTCCATTTTCCATAATATTACTAATTTGATGGTAACACTCTTGTCTTTTATATACTTATTCGATATAATTACGATTAGATATCTGATTACGATTAGATCAAAACTAAATCTGATTTAGTGATATGTGTATATATTAGACAAAGACTATAGGATTTACAATATATTGCGCAATTACAACGTAGTTTGTAATTGACATTGGGAAGCGCACCATAAGTTTTATATCCTTAAATAAAGTTTCTGGTCAAGATTTATTGACACGGGTTGGTTAGTAATATCCACTGAGACCAGTACATGTCGTATATTGTGACTTGGTCTGATGTTTTATCCCAATGAACCATGATTCTCGGGCATAGTGGTCATTCGACTTGAGATACCACATTGAGATATATGAGTTATCCTACACACTTTGATGGCAGTCACGTCACCGATCTATTTAGATCAGACCTCCGCATGTTCGTTGGGTGTGGACTGATGCTCATGATATCCAGTGCGTATCAAGATAATATTCGTCAGTCCTGTGTACAATACATATGCATCCTACACGTGTTTACGATCTAGTAAATCCATGGCCGTAGTATAACTTCAGAAATCAGTTCCGAGTGTTATTTATAGATCATAAATTGAAAGTCGACTATATTATACGAACATATTTGACGTTCTCATCTATATCCCAGGTATAATATGGATAGCCTGTGACGGAGGGATTATATGTATGCAATGACCTCGGCTTGCATATTTTAGCGAGATTATCTGTGGTCGTCATAATTCATGAGTGTGTGAATTATGAACACGAAATTAGATTTCGTGACGGATAAACCTAAACTTAGAGAGTCCCACAATATGAAAGCACTTGGGCAACACGATATGAATAATACAGATTATTCATAATAATTTATCGGATTAAATGAGTTAATTCAGATCGTTTAATCGGTTAAATGATAATACATGCATTAGGGGTTTTTGGCCAATCATAATTATTGTGTATTTGATACATAATACAATTAGATACACATTAATTATTCATCAAATGAGATTTTGACACATGCCATAAATATATGTATTTGTTATTTATTGTAAATAAAAATACATATATAATAATAATTACATTAATTGATTATTTGGATATTTAATTGTTAAATATTTAAATAATTAATTAATTAAACTTTTTCATAAATGTTATGATTTTTGTCCAATTATTATTGGTTTACTTGGCATGATTTAAATTAGACTTTATGTGTGCAATTTTGATTGGTTAAGATAAAGTATATTTTGATTTAATTAGATTAAATTTGTAAAATGCCAAAAACACCCCTACAAAGTCGGCAACATTGATTTAAATTGGAAAATTTGTTTTCTTCATTCTATTCATTGATCACCATAGTCGAAACACTCTAAGAAAATGGGTTTCAAATTTTATTTGATAAATCCATGGAGGAGACAAAGGAAAATTCAAGAAAAAGCTTGGAAATTCAAGAGATTAAAAGGTAATCTTCTATAACCCAAGCTTGGAAATTAATTTCACATTTTCTTTAATACTTATAATAGTTTTAGGGTTCATTTGTTTGTGAAAAATTGGGGCTTTTGGTTGTTGATGATGGATTGGAAGCTTGTGTGCATGTGTGAAGTAGATTTGGGTGAAATTAATGTAATTTGTATCCAAATTGATCATTTGATGATGAGTTGCTATTCTTGAGTGTTATGACCACTCTTGTGACACCTAGAATTGTTCTTGGGTGCTTCATATGTGGTGACTTTGATTGGTGTTGTGGATTAATTGGATTAATCTTGAAAATTAGATTTAAAGCATGAAATTTGGTAATTTCCAGTTCTGGATCGGATATGTGCAAACTGAAAATTCAGTGATGAATTTGATGTTATATGAATGTATTAGATGTGTTTTGGGAGTTGGAACAATTTCCGGAAAGTGTTTCAGATTTGAAATAAGCGAAAACGGCCAAAAACGGCGTTACCGGGTGACTTACGATTGTCCAAACAGTGAGTTCGTCACTATTTGGGCAGCCCATGAACAACCCTAACACTATTGGGGCAGACTTGGGCATTCCTCATAAGTACTGGGTGGTCGGTTCGGTCAAAAACATGTTTTGCGTCATTTTGCGGAATATATTTTTCGTAAAAGTTTCGCGACGTTTCATTCATATTTATGTTGCTATTTGATATCAAATAAATAGGTTTAGGTGAAATATGAATAAATTATTCGTATTAAATATTGAATAATTTATTCAGTATTTTGAAAAAGTTTTAAAATTATGATTTCGCCCGAACCGCGCTTCCGCCGCGCCCAACGCCCGAAACCCCAACAGAAATATCAGTCTCGGACAGAGCTGGGGGAAATTTTCTCTTTCTCAATATATTAAACCCCAATTTCATTTTTATCAACTTCTTACACCTTCATACAATTTTCTCTAAGGTAAAAACATTGAGAGTAACCTAAACATTCTTCATCATACACTCTCATCATAATCAAGCTCATACACTACACCTTTATATATATTTAGTGAGCTTAGTTTACTTGGGTTATAAACTCACAACTTTAATCTTCTTATCTTTTGTGAGTGCCCAAGTGAGTTGTAAAATCTTAATATCTCAAACACTTGGTTGGGAAATCTCTTGTTGACTGAGTATACTGAAAAATGTGATTACTGTAAAAGTTTGTGAGTGAACATAAAGATAAAACTCATTATAAAGGTTTAAAGAGTGAACATAGGTGATAAAACTCTTTGTGTAAAGGTTTGAGGTGAACTTATGGACAAAACTCTTGGTTTGAAGTGAGCCATGAAAACTTTAGTGTAAGCTGTGGATTCAACTTGACATTGTGGAAAGCTCCAAACACGGCTTGGAGGTAGACCCGATCATCGGTTCGGTTCGGTTCCCTTTTGTTTTAAAAAAAAAATAAAAATGTAAAATAATTATTAAAAAAATTATAATGTGATATTATTACCAAATAAATATAATAAAAATATTTATTTACTTGAATTTTATTATATTACATTAAAAACTTATATTAAAAATAAAATAAACAGCTTGAAATTAAAAAATATATATTTATGTTACATTGGAACCGAACGGTTCCAATAGTTCGACTAAGGTGGGAACCCTAACCGAACTGTATGGAATCGTTTTCGATTCTGGTTCCCGAACCGGAACCAGAAGGAACTAGAACCGTCTGGTTCCTTTCGATTCGGTTTCGGTTTCGAATCAGAATCACAGCCGGGTCTACTTGGAGGAGTAGACGTATGCATTATTGGTCGAACCACTATAAATTATCGGTGTCAATTTCTTTATATGTCACTCTTTTAATGATGAGCGACACGTCAAATATGGATATAAATTTATAAGAGCTTTGTATAGAAAAATAGAGGGAGTAATCCTCATGGGAAAAGGAAATGGAAAATGAAAGGTTTATAAGTGCTTTCTAGACATTGATATTAAAATGGAAAAACAAGGCTTGTGCTTGGGTTTGGATGCATGTGGTTGGTTGTATGGCATTAGAATTAATTAATATATTTAATTAATTCAAAAGATGGGCATTGGGCCTTTGGGCTCTTGTGATTCTTTAAATGTCTTGCTTGCTAGAAACGTTTTTCCTTTTTTAATTTTTGATTTTGAATCATAAAGTTGTGTCTGATCAACACAACATTTCTGATAAAACTGAAAAATATTTGCATCATTTCACAATGAACCGTTTTCTATATTTGTCTATATAGATTGAAACAGTAGAGGATGGTTCTATATATATATGAAAAATCTTTCTGATCTTTGCAGATTGTTGAAGTTCTAGTGCAGAATTTCGATTTACAGATTGTTGAATCTTTGTGGCAGACGTCCATCGAACTACAAGCATACGAGTAGGGGCGAGTTTCTGCTATATGACATAGCATTATATGCTAGTCTTAATCTATACAAGTTAGTTTTATTGTTGTTAATTGTGATTATTTGCGTTGTAAGTTTCTATTTTATATGTAAGTTTATGTTTCAATAAAAACTTATTACATAGTTTCTGTTGAAATAATAATTTTATTGCATTCGTTGATTGTTCTTTAACAATCTATAGAAGAAATCATGGAACAATCTTTGAATGTTACGAAGCCTCATGTTGAGAAACCAAACAAGTTCAAAGGTCTAGACTTTAAATGATGGCAACAGAAGATGTTGTTTTATCTAACAACATTGAACCTTGCACATGTCGTCAATGAAGAATGCCTTGTGGTATATGGAGAAAATATTACTGCAGAAAAACTCAATGCTATTGATGCATGGAAACACATTGAGTTTTTATGTAGGAATTATATTCTGAACATCCTTGATGATTGTGGGAACACAAGATCTGGGGCGACGCATGCTGTCCCGGGCTAGCGGCCCGATTGGGAGTACGGAGTAGCCACGAGGGACTAAACTGGAGAATAATGGAGTCGCCACCCGGTGTGAACCGGGAAATGAGATTTAAGGCCGCACTCACCCCTCGCAAGGGAAGACCTCAAACCGTTGGGTTCGGAATGGTCCCTTACTTATGTCACTTGTAATGAAAGGATTTGTGTAATAATTTAATCAGGCCTAAGTAACACTTATTTCCAAGAGTATCATGCTTCTAAATCCACATGCATGAAATTAATCATCACAACATGCAACATCACATGGCAATCTCACGAACATTTCTCAATCATATGATAGGGAAAACTAATAACAACCTAATCATGCTTGAGTACTATCTCATGAATATATTAACCAAATAACATGTTAACAGCCTAATCATGCTTGAATATCATCCCAAGAACACATCGAATGGATAAATGCAGGAATACAAATAATATGATTGGCTACATAATGCAAGAGAGATCACCCAAAAGGCAATTGTGCATGAAATATGATGAGACAGACTTAGTTCAGTGTGTGCGTGTTCGTGTAGCGTTCGTAAACGCGTTCGAACGGTAAACAGAAGGTTCGCGTTCATGTAGCGTTTGATAACGCGTTAGAACGGTACCAGACCTGATGATACAAAATGCATGCGCGTTCGAGTAGCGTTTGTAAAACGCGTTTGAACGGGAAACAGAAGGTTCGCGTTCGTATAGAGTTCGATAACGCGTTCAAACGGATCCAGACCTGATGAAACAAAATGCATGCGCGTTCGAGTAGCGTTTGTAAAACACGTTCGAACGGGAAACAGAAGGTTCACGTTCGTATAGCGTTCGATAACGCGTTCGAACGGGAACAGACCTGATGCACAAAATGTGACGCAATACATACATAAAAAGCAAATAGCGAAATACGAAGCGCGGCGAAGCATCGTGGCGAAGGATTTTAACCTCTTCAATTATAGGACCTTTCATCGCACTTACTAAGCCCATGCGCTTATCTCAATGCATATAAAAATAAAGACAATAACCTCAGACTTCATGTACCTGATTGAACACATCTTACATTCAACCGAATATACGTTAATCGGCGCGGTAAAGCATCATGGTAAAGGATTTTAACCTCTTCAATTATAGGACCTTTCATCGCACTTACTAAGCCCATGCGCTCGATCATATCATACATACAAAGAATAAATACAATCATATCAAACTTAGTATATCCGATTGAACATATCTTATATCCAACCGAACACACATCAACCGGCGCGGCAAAGTATTGTGGTAAAGGATTTTAACCCCTCCAAATAGGGAACCTTTAATCCGACTTACTAAGCCCATGCGCTCGATTGTATCATACATACAAAAGTAACATGCAGAATTCAAATAACGAAAAATAAATAAATCAAAGCAACATAAAACAAAAGAATGTGCCGTTTACTCAAGTGGTATGTGGAGTTGTATCCCGAGTACAAATCATACTACCGTCCATTCGGAATCGGCTATGAAATTTATGTCCGGGTTTCCATCCTATATACCACAAGAGGCGACACATTTTCCATTTCATTCAAGCCACAACATGCATCCACAAACGACTCTCATGCGAATAGAATTCAATAAACAATCAAATAACGAATATAAACTAATGAGAAAAGTGCCCTCAGGTCTAACCTTTTAAATCACCTCTCGGATGTACGGTACACGATCATCGGAAGGGTGGATGCTCCGCAACTCTTCCGGTTCACTGGTTCACTGCTCTCGTTCGTTGTCTTACTGTTTTGAGTCGTCGTTCTCCGTCTTTTGCTGCTGCTTTTGACTCTGATTCGCTGCCGTTTTGCTACTGTTTTGTTGCTGTATTTTAGTTACTGTTCTTGGGATGTTTTGGCTACTGTTTTGGGTGTGATTTTCGGTGGTGTTATGGTGTGGTTCGGGGGCTGTTTTATGTGTGTTTAGGGCTGCTGTATGCGTGTTTTAGGGCTGCTGTATGGGCTGTTTTTCGGTGATACAAGGTTGCTAAATGGAGGTATGGTTTTTGGTGATTAGGGGAAGGGGATGAAGAGAATTTTTGTGTTATTTCTTTGTAGTATGCGTGAACTTCTAGGGTTTCTGTGTGTGTTGTGATTTTCGTGTGAGTTGTGTGTATGACCTAAAGGAATCATGTCTTGGTTAGGGGTTGTTTATATAGAGAATGGCTAGGGCTTCACCTTGTTTCACAAAGAAGGGATTTGATTTAGTGTTGAGCAAGGAAAGTCAAAGATTGAGGGGGGACAAATTTGGTTTAGATTAGGAAGTCAATATCTTTAATTTGTTATAATTGATTTTAATTAGGCATGACATCTTTTTAATTTAGTATGTGATTTTATTTAGTTAGGAAGGAATCTTGTGTAATTGGTGGGTGAATATCTTAATTAAGGAATTAAAATATTTGATTGATTTTAATGTTTATTTTAATTTGGTATGTGATTTTAGATTTGTTTTGATTTCACCATGTGTTAAATATGTGTTTTAAGTGGGCTTGGGAGTGTGGGCCAAGGCTTGGGCGAATTGGGCTCGATGTGAGGCTAGCAGCAAAACCAGAATTACCGACACCGTTCGAACGCCTCTTCGAACGCGGCACGAACGCCCGCAATCTGTTTGGCGTTCGAACGTATATACGAACGCAGCACGAACGAAAACAGTGAACCTTGTTTATTCTAAATTTCCCCTTCCGATGTCCGTTTTCCGTGACCTCCGTGACTTAAAAGGTAGTGTCTCCAAATGAGACTCATCATAGGGACTTATATGCAAAAATGCAGTGCCTACAATGATACTTTGTATGATGTGTACATATATTATAAGACTACCAATGATCTATTGGGAATTCTTGGAGAATAAATATAAGACTACCAATGATCTATTGGGAATTCTTGGAGAATAAATATAAGATCGAAGATGTTGGTTCAAAGAAGTTCATTTTTGAGAAATTTATAAAGTACCAAATGATGGGTTCGAAGACTGATGTCAACCAAGTAGAAGAATTACAGATTCTTCTCCATGAACTTGCGGCCGAAGGCATGGCTCTACCAGTGCAATTTGCTGTCGGATCTGTGATAGAAAAATTACCTCAATCTTGGAATGATTTCAAGATAAGTGTGAAGTATAAAAAGACTGATATGTCAATGGAGGATCCGGTTCTCAAACTAAGAATGCAAGAAGATCACCGCAAGAGTGAAGGGCTGAATGTTTCAGAATTTGAAGCCAAAGCAAATGTCATTGAGATTTGAGGGGAGCCAAGCTTAAGCCTAAAAACCAAAAGAACAAATGGAACAATAAATGAAAAGATAAAACTCGAAAAGTTTTTGCTGCAAAAGGGAAAATTTTCAAGGGAATTAAAGGTGTTTGTTGGGTGTGTCGAAAAATTAGACACAGAGCACTAGGGTGCCGCGATAAGAAATGAAATCATGGTCCAAATGATAATAATAGCAACAAACAAGCAAATATTATTGAAGAAGAATTTGTTGGTGTTATTATTTCTGAAGTAAATTTACTGACTGACAATAAGGATTGGTGGATAGATACTGGTGCAACGAGACATATCTGTGGAAACAAAAATATATTTCTCACCTATACTCCTAACAATAGCGATGAAAAGTTATTTATGGGCAATGCAACTACTGCAATTGTTACTGGAAAAGGGAAAATGGTTCTCAAATTCTGTTTTTGGAAAGAACTTGCCCTTATGGATATACCACATGTTCCTGAAATAATTAAGAATCTTGTTTCTAGTCTTGTTTTAAGTAAGAAGGGTTTTAAACTTGTATTTGAATCTGATAAATTTGTTCTCACTAAGAGTGGAATATTTGTAGGAAAAAGTTACCTATTTGAAGTGCTCTTCAAACTCAATGTAATTGTTGATGCTAATATTAATAAAATAAATAAGGCTTCTGTTTACTTACTTGAATCTTTTACGTTATGGCATGCTAGACTAGGTCACATAAACTTCAAATGTATTCATAGAATGGTTAATCTTGGTTTGCTGTCTAATTGCACAAAGGATAATATGTATAAATGTGAAACATATGTTGAATCAAAGTTTGCTAGCAAGTCCTATAAATCTGTGACTAAAAGATCAAATAAATTGTTAGGATTAATTCATACAGATTTGGGTGATTTTAAATCAATAACAAGTCGTGGTGGAAGGAATTAGTACATCACTTTCATAGATGATAGTAGTAGATATTGTTATGTATATTTGATACATAGCAAATACGAATATTTAAATATGTTTAAGACATATAAAGCTGAGGTGGAAAACCAGTTAGACAAGAAGATCAAAATATTACGATATGATAGATGAAGAGAATTTGAATCTAATGCCTTTGCAGAATTTTGTGATTCTAATGGAATAATTCATCAAACAACAACACCCTACACTCCTCAACAGGAAAAATTATATTATGTTTCGGGTGTATATGTCATCTCTCTCACAACTGTTGGGTCCCACGTCATGCTTAACAGTTCTGGTTTACCACATAATATGTGGGGTGAAACTTTACTTATAGCTAACACCATCATAAACAGAATTCCACCAAAGAAGAGTAATTAATCTCCATATGAAAAATGGAAGAAAAGGCCATCTGCTTACAAAATCTTGAAAGTAAGGGGTTTCCTAGCAAAGGTTCAAGTTCTCCTACCTAAAAGAGTTAAACTTATACCTAAAACTAATGATTGTGTGTTTATTAGATATGTTAATGATAGTGCAACATACCAATTTCTAGTAATCAAATCTGGAATTTCGGATATCCAAGTAAATATAATTATTGAGTCCAATAATGTTGAATGATTTGAGCATATATTTTCATATAAGGATAGATTTGATAAAAATAAATTGAAAGTGCTTGAATTTAGTCAAGAGAATGAGGTTGATGGTGCCTCTTCATCTAGTGTTCAAGACATGGATTTGGAATCAAATAAATCAACATCATCTCTCCAAGAGAAAGATTTAGAACCTAGAAAAGGAAAAATAATCAAGGTAGCAAAATATTATGGACCTGATTTTTTAATTTTTCTCACTGAAGATGAACCTCAAACATATAAAGAGGCCATAACTTCGTCCCAATCTATTTATTGGAAAAAAACAATAAATAGCGAAGTAGAATCCATTCTACAAAACCATACATGGAAGTTAGTAGACTTAACATCTGGTTGCAAACCGATTGGTTACAAATGGATTTTTTTTAAAAAAAAAAATTGAAGTATGATGGTACAATTGATAAATACAAAGCTCGTCTGGTAGCTAAAGGATACCGTAAAAAATAAGGGCTTGATTTCTTTGACACATTCTCACCAGTAACCAGAATAACATCTATAAGGATGTTGATGATATGCTCATCATGGGATCAAATTTAAATGTCACAAAATCCACAAAGAAAATATTGAATTCGACATTTGATATGAAAGACATAGGAAAAACTGATGTTATCTTAGTAATTCGAATTCAAAGAAGTAATGATGGTTATATTCTCAGCCAATCACACTATGTGGAAGCAATTTTTCAGAAATTTGGACATTTTGATAGTAGTCCATCTAAAACTCATTTTGATCCTAAGAGTACATTAAAGAAAAATATTGGGGATAATGTGTCACAACTAGAATATTCTCGTATTATTGTCACATTGCAATACATCATGAATTATACTAGACCAGACATTGTCTACTCTATGAATAGATTGACAAGATATACTAGTAATCATTTAAAGGATCATTGGGATGCTTTAGTTAGAATATTAAAATACCTAAAATACTCAATGAAGTATGGATTACATTATACAAAATATCCACCAGTTTTGGAAGGATATAGTGACGCCAATTAGATTTCGAATGATACAACAAGTGGATGTGTTTACACTTGGAGTGGCTGCGGTATCTTGGAAATCATAACAACAAACGCGTATAACACGTTCAACAATGGAATCAGAATTCATAGCATTGGATAAAGCTGATAAAGAAGCAGAATGGCTAAAGAATTTGTTGGAAGATATTCCAATATGGCCTTAACATGTGACAACCATATGTGTGCATTGTGACTGCCTGACTGCTATTGGGAGAGCAAATAGCCATATGTGTAATGGGAAGCCAAGGCATATAAGACGAAGGCATAACACCATAAAACATATGCTCTCGACTGACATTATTTCCATTGATTTTGTAAAATCAAAGGGGAATATTACAAATCAATTAACAAAGGGTATATCAAATGAGCAAGTGTTATATTTATCGAGGGTAATGAGCTTAAAGCCAACACAATGAGAAGTAACTTAGCGGAAACCTAACCTATCAATTTGGTAAATCAAAATATAGGTTCAGTGTGGAAAACCAGTTAGATAAAATTCAAGTAATAGAGCATAACAAGCTGCTCATTCCTATGATAAGAAATGTTATGATACTTATGATGATAAGGATGAATGATTGATCATTCTTAATGACAGTGACAGAAGAAAAATTAGTATTACACGATACTCATAATCATTGTGTCACCTATATAGGAGTAATGTGGGGTCGCATTTATGAGAATGAAATGGCTAAATTCTCTAAAGCTCCTATTAATCAGGATTGTTCATGACCAAAATGAACGCTACCGTATGAATCGAAAGGTGTCGAAATTTGATATGTGTGATACTTATTGTCTTGATTTACAAAATATGATGAACAGTTTAATGTCTCATATACACACTAACTCATCAGTATATCCAATAAGTACTTACTAAGGAAGATTCAAGTCCAAAAGACAATTTTCCTAATGCATATCAATTTTAAATTTTCTCTGGATCATGTTATGTACAATATCCCCACTATTTGTTATACAAATGTGGGGTATTGTAAGAGATTTGTATAGAAAATAGAGGGAGTAATCCCACATGTGAAAAAGAAATAGGAAATGAAATGTTTATAAGTATTTTATAGACATTGATATTAAATTGGAAAAACAAGGCTTGGGCTTGAACTTGGATGTGTGTGGTTGGTTGACATGACATTAGAATTAATTAATACATTTAATAAAAATTTAATTAATTCAAAATATGGGCATTGGGTCTTTGGGCTCTTGTGATTCTTTTAAGTGTCTTGCTTGCCAGAAATATTTTTCTTTTTTAATTTTTGATTTTGAATCAGAAAGTTGTGTCTGATCAACACAACCTTTCTGATAAAATTGAAAAACATATGCATCATTTCACAATGAACTGTTTTCTATATTTGTCTATATAGATTGAAATAGTAGAGGAGGCCGGAGGGTTCTACATATATATGAAGAAATCATTCAGATCTTTGAAAACGAAAAACAAAAAGACATCTAGTAAATTCGTCAGGGGTCGAAGTTATAGTGCAGAATTTTGATTTACAGATTGTTGAATCCTGATGGTAGACGTCCATCGAACTACAAGCACGCGAGTAGGGGTGAATTTATGCTATAGGACATAGCATTATATGCTAACTAGTTTTATTGTTGTTGAGTGCGATTACTTATGTTGTAAATTTATGTTTTATGCGTAAGTTTCTGTTTCAATAAAAATTTATTATATTGTTTCTGTTTAAATAAAAAATTTATTGCATTAGTTGATTGTTGTTTAACAAATTTTATATATCAACCAAGTAAAAATGACATCACATTATATCATTGAATGACATTTCCTTGTTCTATTTATAAATAATTGACTACTCTTAATTACCACGACGACTTTTGGATGAAACATGACAGTCATCGACGGATCGATTAGAGTCAATTTATTTCAGCTCATTTTGTTTTAGCTTTTTGGCAAATTTATCTATGAAATTCAAGTTACAGGCTCACAGCTGAACTTTGACGACACAGCTGTATTATTTTTCATAGGTAGAGCTTCCATTGCACGAAGTTGTGAGCATCACCATACCAACCAGGTGACTTGGACAAATAGTGATTCAATCAATGGCATCTCGATTCCAAACCAACCATTAAATTAAAGCATCCTCGTGTTTTGTCTTAAAACTGCGAGACATAACAGAATTAAAACTAGAGAGTCACAGAATGCACCGGCTGCACTTAAAAAAAAAGCTGATTGTTTCGGCTAAGCATGCTTAAAAGCCTGTTTTGCACAAGCTATAAAACAACCATAAAATTTGACACGTAACAAGCTACAAAACCCACAGTACATAAATACTAATTAGGCACATTATAGGTATAGGACCACGACAGTGTCTTGGACTCTGTAGTAGAGAGAGAGAGAGAGAGTAAGAGCCTGTAAATAAATATGCAAAGAAAGGATAGATAGGTACCATCACAAGATCTTGTGATGTGAGTAAATAAGAATGTACCCTTTTGTTGGACGGTTCTGGTGGGCATGAACACAAAGTTCCATTACACAATAAATGCTGCAAATCATTACCCCCCCTACAAGGGAAAGGTGGTGTATAGTTGTGGGGTATGGGGGGCTTTGTTTTGTTTTGACACACAAATTTGGATGTTTCCAATTCAAATCAATTGGAGATATTATAGTGTAGGGGACATGTGATATACTTTACTATAATAATATGGGCAGTGTTTGTTTTGTTTTGAGCTTTGCTTGGGGATTAGTTTTGTCACCAAATAAAAATAATTTGGAGGTGGACAAAAATGAGGGATATTTGAGGGAGAGGGAGGTTCCCAAGTAAGTGTTTGATGTTTAGCTTCAATGAAAAAAAAAAAGAAGTGTGCGTGTGGTGGGGTCTTATTATATTCTCCACATTACACAAGAAGCACATTTCCCACATCCCGATGGATAGGGTAGAAAATAAATAAATCTGCGGACCTGTTTGAAATGGTCAAGTCTAAAATATTTAACACTTATTCGTAATAACAAAATATGACCCGATGAGGACCGATCAAGTCTCGGATTTGCTTAAAATTAACATATTTTACCTGAATCGACATTTAATATACACACACACACACTATAATAGAATTGGTGTTTCCATTTGTTTCATGATCACAATCTATCTTATCCTAGCTTCACTCGGCTTAATCCATTTATAATATATATGTTTTGTAAATATGGTTAGAAATTGTCAATTTATATCAAATAAGCCATTATTTATTCTTAAGTTTAAATTTTACCTTTATTATAATTGTTGATGGTGATTTTTTACCCTGATGAATGTTCAAATGCTGAGGATGGGTAGGATATGTTGTTGACGGGTGATTTTCATCACAGGGGCAGTTTCGAGATAACCATCTCTAGACAATCCTCCTTCAACCTTGAATTTGTTTGGTTATGGGAGACCAAAGGCAAATATAGCGAAAGGCAAGAAGAACACAAAAATCGACAAATAGAGTTTTAACGTGGTTCGGCGAAGCAAGTCCAGCCTACGTCCACGGACACAAAGTGGTAGGGGTGGGCGCGGTTCGGTTTGGTTCGGTTTTTGCTAAAAATCGAATCAAACCATATTTTACGGTCCGATTTTTTTACCTCTCAAACCAACCATTAAATAACGGTTTGGTTCGGATTGAAAAATTTTTAAACCAGCGGTTACGGATTGGTTCGGTTCGGTTTACGGATTATTCAACTTAAAAAAAAAAAGCATCCACTTAAGTGAAGACAAAAAAAAAAAAAAAAACTAGTCTAGCGAACAAATAGTATGAAGTGTTACGGTGTAAGCTGTGACTCCAGAGAACACATGCACTCAATAGAGGATTGAAAAATGAGGCACAATTAATTCTTGTATTTTTTAAAAATTACCTCGAATAATGATGCTACCATCATTCTAATTAATAGACAAATCCAACAGCTTACTTTCAAGAATAAATCATAAAACAAAAAATTTAAGAATAAAATTATTAACAAATAAATTTAAGAATAAAAATATTAACAAAAAAATTAAGAATAAAAGCATTAACATACTAATAAAAAGAAAACATAAAGTAAAATTAAAAGAAAAATGCAAATATTTTTATAAAAATATATAATTTTTTAATTATAACGGTTCGGTTCGGTTTAACAGGTGCGGTTCGGTTTGCATCTGAACCGAACCGTAAACCTTTTGGGGTGGGCCAATCCGAACCGCAAACCGAACCGTTAGAAAAAAAAACTATAAATTCGGTTCGGTTTGGTTCGGTTTACGGTTTGGTTCGGTTCGATCGATTTTTTTGCCCACCCCTACAAAGTGGGGTGTTGTTTTTATTGCCAAAACGAGCTCGGCTGACCTGATTATGGACGGTACTGAATAAAACCGAGCAGTTTGTTTGTGGTGTTTTTACAAATAATATACTCTTCTTTTTACAAGATTTTGTTAAGTTTTTCTCTATCTTTACAAATGAAATTAACTCTCCTTTATATACTCAAGGAGTTACAACACGGTTCCCTTGCTTCCATGTCGTCACCCACGTGAACTTCCGGTTGATTGACAGGTTCTCTGCCTTAAAACTGTCTTCGCCGAAAGCAAACATGCCACATGATGGCTTGTCAAATCACTATGTTTTCTCTACTGCCACACACAATGTACTGTAGCCAGCCTGTTAAGTGTTCCCAAACAGCTGTGTATGCCAAAGAGAAAAGTTCAAACTGCCCCGGTCACATGTCGATCTTGCAGAGGTCGGAAAGATGATCTGTCGAACTACCCAAACTGCTCTCGTCCTGAACCTGGCTGTCCAACCCATCTGCCATGGTATCGAAGGCTGTACAGAACTGAGCTGAGCCGCCAGGCTCTTTTGGTCAGTCTCTGCGCTGATGTGGTCAGTGTCTGAATCTGTACCATACTGTGTGCTCTGGTCGATCAGATCAGGAAACCGAGTTCGATCTCTAAGTCTGGTTGAAGAACAGCCAATACCCTCCGAGCACTGGTCCTCCCAATGAGGAAAATTATATCTCTGCCCTTGCCGAACTGTTCAGATATCTTAGTCCCAAAAATCACTATCAACATATGTCTCATAGTTCTCGGTTCCAACGAGTGTATGAGTTGGTGCCGGGAACTACAAAATCTGGAGTGTGATATCAAGCAGTTGGTGGTTGGATTCAGAAATAAAACAAGAAACTACCTCGGCCCTCAAGCAGATTGTCATCGGTCAGTAAACAATTCTGTTGTTTTTTCAAACGTCTATCCAACTCGAAGAAAATGTCAATTTCTGTCGTTCCCATGTCCTCGGTCGCTGAGGAGATCCAGCCTGAGGCATATGCCCTTGCCCCTGAAGCCGAAATTACTAAGTAGAAGTTGCCAAAGCCCCTGCTGCCGCCGAGACTGAAACTGAGGTATCTCCTGCCGAGCCTGTGACTGAAATCCTACCACCTGAACCCGGCCAAGATGAAGTAGCTGCCCCTGCACGGGCTGATGAATGAGGGTGACCCGAAAAAAGGGCCATATGTAATCTCGAACAATATACTTATCTTTTTGTAATAACAATGTACAATTTCCTATCTGCTATACATTTTGAATGCTTTACTTTCCAGTCTTTAATACTTAGCTGAATTCCTACTTTCTATTTACTATTTTGCTCTTCTGATTCTGAATGCGAGAAGAAATCTTGATCCTGTCCACTTCGAATCCGGAGATGATGAGAATGCCCGGTCCCCGATACGCTGACAAAAGCACTCGGTGGGACACAACCCGGCCCCGAGCCAGAGAAACACTTGGCTCTGGGGGAATATTACCTCCCAAGACCAACCAGATATGGTCTTGGGGGAATGCTCCATCCTTACACTGATCAGAATGCACTCAGTGAGACGACCCCAATCCTGAGCCGAAGAAACATTTGGCTATGAGGGAATGTTACCTCCCCAGACCAACCAGATCTGGTCTTGGGGGAATGCTCCATCCCTACACTGATCATAATGCACTCGGTGGGACGTAACCCGACCCTGAGCTGAAGAAACTTAGCTCTGGGGGAATGTTACCTCCCCAGGCCAAAAATATATGGTCATGGGGGAATACTCCATTCCCATGCCGATCAAAATGCACTTGGTAGGATGGAACCCGACTCCAAGGCGAAGAAACACTTGGCTTTGGGGGAATATTACCTCCCCAGGCCAACAGAGATTCGGCTTTGGGGGAATGTTCATCCCCATGCCGATCAGAATGCACTCGGTAGGACGTAACCCGACCCCGAGGTGAAGAAACACTTGGCTATGGGGGAATGTTACCTCCCCATGCCAACAGAGATCCGGCCATGGGGGAATGCTCCATCCCCATGCCGATCAGAATGCACTCGGTGGGACGTAACCTGACCCCGAGGTGATGGTACAAGATAGCCTCGGCGGAATGAATCCGGCCCCCAGCTGGTGGAACAGAACAGTCTCGACGGAACGAATCCAGCCCCGAGCTGGTGGAACGGAGCAGTCTCGACGGAATGAATCCAGCCCCGAGTTGGTGGAACAAAGCATTGGCGGAACGAATCCAGCCCCGTTTTGGTGGAACAAAGCATCGGCGGAACGAATCCAGCCCCGAACAGGTGGAACAAAGCATCGGCGGAACAAATTCAGCCCCGAGCAGGTGGAACAAAGCATCGGCGGAACGAATCCAGCCCCGAGCAGGTGGAACAAACCATCAGCGGAACAAATTCAGCCCCGAGTAGGTGGAACATGTGAGACTTACACGAGGGAAGATTTTCAACCTCTGAGGCTCTGTTGATCCCGGCGCGGGAGTCCCATTGCCGGGCATTGGCGAAAAATAAAAATGGAACAAGATAAAGTTAGCAAAATGGAGGTGACTTAGCACATACTCCACACAAACCCGAAAAGAACAACAACTGGGGTGCCCCGAGGCAGCGTCCTGCCTGGTGCCTCCCAAGATAGAATTATGAACCTTACAATTCAGTGTCCCGGCTAGCCGGGCTACAGATCGGTGAGCGGCTGAGAACCTGAGGGCAGAAACCTCCTCATGCTGGGCGGCTCTGGAGTTTGCAAGCGCAATGAGGGTAGAAACCTCCCCATGCCATGCTTCTCCTGAACCGAGGCGGTTAGGCAGTGATGAGTGATAAATGTATCACTATTTCCCACTCATTTAACTTGATATTTTGTATAGTTTCTTGAGTTTTGTGAATATTTTGATGTGTTTTGTGTTATTTTGCAGATAAATAAAGATTCAGGACATTTTGGAGGTGATTTGGAGCAAAACTGTGAAATTTGGTGAAATTTGGCAAAAAGGGTATTTTGGTAATTTTGGACGTCCCGACACAAAGGTTATTTTGGTAATTTTGGACATCCCGACACCGAAATAAAGTTTCAAGATATTCTGGAGGTGATTTGGAGCAAAACTGTGAAATTTGACGAAAATGGTATTTTGGTAATTTTGGGCGTCCCGACACCGAGGGTATTTTGGTAATTGCACCACCATGCCACATGTCAAAAATTCAACGAGCCGTCTTTTTTAGCACACCATGCCACGTGTCGAAAATTCAGCGATCCAAAAAAAATAATAATTAAATAATAAAATAATAAAAATCAGAAAATAATAATAAAAAATTAGATTTTTTTGCCTATAAATAGATTTCGAATTTTAGTTTCAAATGTACCTCTTCCTCTGAAATCCTTATAAATAAAAGAGAGTTCTTCTTATTTGCTTCTTTTATTCAGTTTTATTTATGCTTTGTAGTAGTAATTCTATCTATCTATGAGGGGGTAACTTCTCTATGCTGAGGTAAAAAGGTAATTCTTTTACTATTGCTATTTAGATTAATCTCCCTAAAATATAATATATAAACTATTTATAACCGGACTTAATAAGGATACCGCCAGATTGGTCGGTTGGTTATTAAATAATTATTCCGCCTTTATGGCTGATTTATTTTTGTTCCGCCTTTATGGCTGGTATATTTCTGTTCCGCCTTTATGGCTGGTTTAATAACAAATATTACCGCCTTTATGGCTGGTTGATAAAATTATCACAAGTATATATTATATTTATGGGAGATTTCTAAATATTATTTAGTAGAAGTTAATTCCTTTTTCCTTAGCATTTTATTTATTTTTCTGCATTTACTTTTTAGTAATTTTTATCTTTGTTTTACTAGTCCTAACTATGTGTTATAACTAAGTTAGTATTCTAGGGTGTGATGATTTCTAATATCACCGTATTAAAAAAGGGTTAGATTATAGTTGGGGTAATTAAAAGAGTTATTTGTTGAGTCATAATCTTAATGCTTTTTATTAACCGATCACTAATAAAATTGATTAGGTAAACTTAAAATGAACTAGACATAGGGATTTTAAGTTTAAAACCTTAGTCTCAACAACCCACGATCTTCCTTAAGGATAGATAACCCTTTAATAGATTTCCTTACAGGATAGGAATATACCTGTCGGGCGGGGGTAGTCTTAATTGGAACTTAACCTTAATGAATCTAGGTAATTTAATTGACATAGACATATGATTCAATTGGATTAAAACTAGGTATTTGTAAATGATCATTCGAAAGAGGCTTTTACATAATTTAGTGTTCCAGATTAATAATTCAATCATTTACCCAACTATGATTTAACTACTTCATCTTTTAATTGATATTAGAAAGATTCACAACCCTAGATCTTTGAATCTTTTTATTTTCCTTAGTATTTTCTTTTTATCTTTTGTCTTTTTATTTATTTAGTAAATCTACAAATCAAATCATTTCAAGCAATCAATTTCCTTCTCCCTATAATTAGATATTGTAAATAAATAGTATCAACAATTAATAACAACAGTAGGAATTAAGTCCTCGTGGGATCGATATTTTTATACTACTTGAACGATACGTGCGCTTGCGTTATACGTGTGTGTTTACGCCGGTCAAGTTTTTGGCGCCGTTGCCGGGGACTTATTTTTCTTGAGTTATTAATTTTGAAGCTGTCTAATTTACTTGTATCTAATTTTCTTTATCTGTAATTTTTATTTCTTTCTTTTGTTTTCGAGGTGATTAAAAAATGGAACAATATTGGGAGATTGAAAGATCACAAGCTTTACTTGAAGATACACCCCACATCTGGGAACAACGGTCCGATTTTCTGAGGCTCGTTGTTCAGCCCAACAACTATCACTGGAAGCCAGAACCAAACAACACTACATTTGCTCATCAGAATGAAATGGGGAGATGTGTAATATGTGATGGTAACCACCCGAGCGATCAATGTATATACCTTTCAGAGTGGCAGAATTTTTGGAATCAACCAAGGTACGAAGAATCATCACATTTTCCATCTTATCCACCTTCTACCTACGATTTTCATCAACAATCAGAACCATCAGAGGAGATCAGAGGGTTGACATGTTCATAAATTTATTCATGGAACGAGAAGCTCAATTTGATGCACAAATTCAGAGTCAAGCTGCGTCTATACAGATGATGATAGATCAAGTTAGACAATTAACAGATAACATGAATCACATATCTCACGGAGCAAATTCAAATACTACTGAAGAAGCCTTCGAATATCCTGAGATTCATCATGACATCATAATAGAGGACGAGGCTGAGCAGTATCAAGAATCAGAGGTATCAGTTCAGAAGCCTGCACCAACAAAGTCTCAATTTGATTTTTATTATTCTGACTCTGACAAAGATGAAGAAGCCGAGCTGTTTATACCAACTGCACTAACAAGGAAGGATGAAACTTTCCATCCTCAGAATGCAGATCTTGGAGAATGCTTTGCACTAATGTTTGGAGACGATCTACCTAAGCCAGTCAGTTCACTCAGATCAGAGGATGAAGACCTCAAATCTGACATTTCTTTACATTCTCACATTATTATTTCAGGAGCATGCATTTCACAGATGACAGATGAAGAACTGAATGCTGAGATCCTAAAATTCATTTGTGAAGAAAAGGTGGAGCAAGAAGCAGAGCAAATAGAGGAGCAATTGTCAGACAAAATTAAAGATACAATGAATTCAGGCGAAACATCACTGTTTTGGGGAGTACAATTTAGAGATATTACACAGAAGTTTGACAGAATGGAACTTCCATTCCAAGTCAAGCACCATACAAGACCTTCTGATCTTCTTTCTTTCTTTTCAGGAATCACTGGAACAATAAAAGTTAAAAAGGTGGCACGAGCACTGAATGTGACAAAATTCTTTTTACCACCTTACCGTTGGAAGAGACCCTTCAAAAGCAACGCACATGGGAATGTCCTTAATCGGACATCCAAAACGACGCTGAAACCACCTTGACAGATATATTTCAGTCACGTCTGGCTGAAGACAAAAAAGTTAGCGCTAGCTGGGAGGCAACCCATTTAACCAGGTACTATCTTCTATTGTTTAAGACATTAGGGACAATGTCTCATTTAGGTTTGGGGGTGAGGAATAGTTAATAGTACTTGTTTGTATTGTGTTTTTATTTTTAGTCCAAAATTTTTCGAAAAATACAAAAAAATTAAAAAATTAATAAAAACAAATGGCATATTTAAAGTTAGGTGATGGTTTGGTGTCTTCCTTCACTCACTACCTTTCTATAAGGAAAAGCTGTGAAGGCACCTAGATAATCATTCACTTGTAGCGTGTTGTGATAGACTAGTTTGGAGGACTCGTTGTTTATTCCTGACACCAAGCGATAAGAGCCTAAGGGGCTTGGGTATTTAAGTGAGCCTCGCTCCACCATCCCTCTGGGGAATCTACAACGGGAAGTCCATTCGACAGTTAGTCACACACCGTAAACTGAGCCTTTGATTAAACTTTTAAAACCACATGTAAATTATAGTTATATGACCAGTAGAAATGTTTTGTTGTTATGTTGACTAAAAAGATGAAATTGGTAAGAAATAGCTGTGTAAGGAATTTCCACTCCTGAGACGTATTTCAAACCTAATTCAAAATAAGTTAATTTTTGTTTATTCACTTTTGAATTATTAAATTTGTAAATTCTCCATAAAACTGACTAAAATGGATCTTCATATACTTAGTTGGCAGATATTATCAACATACATGGTAACATACGGACATAGGATAAAATTGAAAAGATTGTAATATTCAGTGCTATAGTTTAATTGGAGAAACATCTCAAAAAGTGATGGAATAAAAAAAAATACATATGAGATCCGAGTTATTAAGTCTGTAAGGGTATTTTAATTAGGGGTGTCAAAACGAATCAACGAATCGAATTCGTATCGAATCCTAAACGAATCGAATCAAAATGTGGTGGATTCGTATTCGATTCGTTTATTAAACGAATCCTAATATCAGGATTCGTATTCGATTCGTTTATTAAACGAATCGAATACGAATATTCGTTTATTCGTTTAGTCAATGATATTATTTAATAAAATAATTTACCACACTTGATTTACATTAATTCTTCATAAATATATACATATGTAATATGTAATTAATATATTTACTAAAAATACTTCACCAAATATTGAAAATATTACTTTTTCTGTGATAATTAACTATAATTTCTCGAATCTTAATTGAAAATTAACAAGAACTAGTAAATAAAAATAATTAAACGAATCCTAAACGAATAAACGAATTAATGAGCTTAAATTCGTATTCGATTCGTTTAATAAACGAATCGAATCGAATTGACCCATTTATTAAACGAATCCATTTTTTCAAACCCGTATTCGCTTTAAAGCGAATCGAATCGAACGAATAAACGAATCCTGACCCAAATTGCCACCCCTAATTTTAATACCTAGTGCCCTAAAACCAACTGGTTTGGGAGTCACTGGCCCAAAGCTCGTTACATGGATCAAAAATGATGAAAAAATTTATATATATGTATATATATCTGAAGTCTGAGTAATTAAGTCCTTAGGGGTGTCTTAACACCTGATGCCCTAAAGCCAACTGGTTTGGGAGCCACCGACCTAAAACTCGCTACATAGATGGAAGATATGTAATATAAATAAAAAATAGAGAAAAAAATCAAAGAAAAAATCAGAAAAATCAGAAAATTTATTCCATTACTACAAAAGGTGTGAAATCTGATAAAACTTTAAAACAAAAATATTACTCTCTTATCAACTGCACTTATGACCGTTGTGGGCAAAAATGAGTTGTTTAATATTTTGTTGGCTGTGTATATGAAGAATGGTAAAAATAATCGGAGAATTTACTTATTTAGTAATTTAGAATGAAACAAAACAACTACTAAACTTGGAGTAGAAGTTTCATCTAATGAGTCACTGACTTCTTTATTCTCTTTTCTCTTGTCTTTTTGCTTTTGTATGCATTAGTTTCACTTCCTTTTTACTTTTATAAAATGTTTGTGGGTATCATTGCTGTAAACCTTCACGAGACTACAACTCGTCCACCAGGGACACCTAGGGGTTTAAAGGCTTGTTGCATACGCTAAATGCAATCGTGATCCCTACGAAAGTGGCTTAGTTAAATTTTATTATGTTATTTTATTTTGTATTTTGCTCGAGGACTAGCAAAATGTTAGGTTTGGGGGTGTGATGAGTGATAAATGTATCACTATTTCCCACTCATTTAACTTGATATTTTGTATAGTTTCTTGAGTTTTGTGAATATTTTGATGTGTTTTGTGTTATTTTGCAGATAAATAAAGATTCAGGACATTTTGGAGGTGATTTGGAGCAAAACTGTGAAATTTGGTGAATTTGGCAAAAAGGGTATTTTGGTAATTTTGGACGTCCCGACACAAAGGTTATTTTGGTAATTTTGGACATCCCGACACCGAAATAAAGTTTCAAGATATTCTGGAGGTGATTTGGAGCAAAACTGTGAAATTTGACGAAAATGGTATTTTGGTAATTTTGGGCGTCCCGACACCGAGGGTATTTTGGTAATTGCACCACCATGCCACATGTCAAAAATTCAACGAGCCGTCTTTTTTAGCACACCATGCCACGTGTCGAAAATTCAGCGATCCAAAAAAAATAATAATTAAATAATAAAATAATAAAAATCAGAAAATAATAATAAAAAATTAGATTTTTTTGCCTATAAATAGATTTCGAATTTTTAGTTTCAAATGTACCTCTTCCTCTGAAATCCTTATAAATAAAAGAGAGTTCTTCTTATTTGCTTCTTTTATTCAGTTTTATTTATGCTTTGTAGTAGTAATTCTATCTATCTATGAGGGGGTAACTTCTCTATGCTGAGGTAAAAAGGTAATTCTTTTACTATTGCTATTTAGATTAATCTCCCTAAAATATAATATATAAACTATTTATAACCGGACTTAATAAGGATACCGCCAGATTGGTCGGTTGGTTATTAAATAATTATTCCGCCTTTATGGCTGATTTATTTTTGTTCCGCCTTTATGGCTGGTATATTTCTGTTCCGCCTTTATGGCTGGTTTAATAACAAATATTACCGCCTTTATGGCTGGTTGATAAATTATCACAAGTATATATTATATTTATGGGAGATTTCTAAATATTATTTAGTAGAAGTTAATTCCTTTTTCCTTAGCATTTTATTTATTTTTCTGCATTTACTTTTTAGTAATTTTTATCTTTGTTTTACTAGTCCTAACTATGTGTTATAACTAAGTTAGTATTCTAGGGTGTGATGATTTCTAATATCACCGTATTAAAAAGGGTTAGATTATAGTTGGGGTAATTAAAAGAGTTATTTGTTGAGTCATAATCTTAATGCTTTTTATTAACCGATCACTAATAAAATTGATTAGGTAAACTTAAAATGAACTAGACATAGGGATTTTAAGTTTAAAACCTTAGTCTCAACAACCCACGATCTTCCTTAAGGATAGATAACCCTTTAATAGATTTCCTTACAGGATAGGAATATACCTGTCGGGCGGGGGTAGTCTTAATTGGAACTTAACCTTAATGAATCTAGGTAATTTAATTGACATAGACATATGATTCAATTGGATTAAAACTAGGTATTTGTAATATGATCATTCGAAAGAGGCTTTTACATAATTTAGTGTTCCAGATTAATAATTCAATCATTTACCCAACTATGATTTAACTACTTCATCTTTTAATTGATATTAGAAAGATTCACAACCCTAGATCTTTGAATCTTTTTATTTTCCTTAGTATTTTCTTTTATCTTTTGTCTTTTATTTATTTAGTAAATCTACAAATCAAATCATTTCAAGCAATCAATTCCCTTCTCCCTATAATTAGATATTTGTAAATAAATAGTATCAACAATTAATAACAACAGTAGGAATTAAGTCCTCGTGGGATCGATATTTTTATACTACTTGAACGATACGTGCGCTTGCGTTATACGTGTGTGTTTACGCCGGTCAGGCAGATACCCCACAGGGGAATAAGACACCTAGTGTGCGCCATCCCTTGGTGGTTCTCAACGGAACTCACCGGCCGACTCGTAGGGGAAGAAACCTCACTGGGTTCGGTTTACCCGGACCACAATGATCATGGAGGCCATTCGGCCGTCCCCACACCATGTGCTCTGATGGTTCTCAGCGGGATTCACCAGCCAACTCGCAGGGGAAAAAACCTTCATGGATCCGGTTTACCCGAGCTATTTCTTCAAAGATGCGAGTCATGGGGTAGTAACGTTCCGGCCTCGAGGGTTTGATAATGACACTCGGGATTGACGTGCCGCGAGGGGTTCACGCTTTTCCCACATGTACCTCATCCCTTGATGCGTTCTGGATCCTCAAAGGTGTAAGGAGTTAGGTCAGAACACTTCCACCCGAGGGTTTGATAATGACACTCGGGATTGGCGTGCCACGGACTTGGTGCCATTCCCGACTACCGAGCACCCCTTAGCTTCGAGCACATCCCAAGAATATTGAACATAGCTTTCGCATTCAATTAACAAACAAGTCAAATGGACAAGTTTCTTAATTCAAAAGAGAAAGTTTTATTCATATTCAAGGGACATATTGTCCTTCTTACAACTCTTTGGGGGTCATTTTAAGAGAGGCTCTTACAATAATTTTCCGGTTCTTGTTTGATCATCCGGTAATTCTGCTTAAAGAGGAGATTTATTGTCGACCTTCTTTCTTCTTGCGACCCCCTTCCTCTTTCCATTCTGACCAACTTCCTCCCGTTCCCTTTCTCTCACATCCAGTCTTCCTTTCGCTTTCCCAAATCACTCTACTGCTTAACTCTCCAAAGACCCATGGCTTCCGCCTTCCGCTATCGTCTCACTACACAAGTTGTTTTTTGTTCTTTCCCCACAGACAGAGCCAACTGTTGATGGGTGATTTTCGTCCCAATGGCAGTTTCGAGATAACCCTCCCGAGACAATCTTCATTTAACCTTGAATTTGTTTGGTTATGAGGAGACCAAATGCAAATATAGCGAAAGGCAAGAAGAACACAAAAATAGATAAAGAGAGTTTTAACGTGGTTCGGCGGAGCAAGTCCAGCCTACGTTCACAGGCACAAAATGAGGTGTTGTTTTTATTGCCAAAATGAGCTCGGCCGACCTGATTATGGAAGGAATTGAAGAAAACCAAGATGTTTGTTTGTGGTGTTTTTACAAATAATATACTCTTCTTTTTACAAGATTTTGTTAAGATTTTTCTCTCTATTTACAAATGAAATTAACTCTCATTTATATTCTCAATGAGTTACAACACTGTTCCTCTGCTTCCATATCGTCACCACGTGAACTTCTGGTTGATTGACAGGTTCTCTGCCCCAAAACTGTCTTCGCCGAAAGTAAATCTGCCACCTGACGGCTTGTCAAATCACCATGTTTTCTCTACTGTCACACGGAATGTACTGTAGTCAGCCTGTAAAGTGTTCCCAAATAGCGGTGTATGCCAAAGAGAAAAGTCCAAACTGCCCCGGTCACATATCGATCTTCCATAGGTCGGAAAGATGATCTGCCGAACTACCCAAACTGCTCTCGTCCTGACCCTGACTGTCCAACCCATTTGTCATGGTACCGAAGGCTGTATAGAACTGAGCTGAGCCGCCGGGCTCTTGTGGTCGGTCTCTGCGCTGATATGGTCGGTGTCTAAATCTGTATCATATTGTGTGCTCTGGTCGGTCAGATCAGGAAACCGAGTTCGATCTCTAAGTCTGGTTAAGGAACATCCAATACCCTCCGAGCACTGGTCCTCCCAATGAGGAAAATTCCCTTTCTGTATCATATTGTGTGCTCTGGTCGGTCAGATCAGGAAACCGAGTTCGATCTCTAAGTCTGGTTAAGGAACATCCAATACCCTCCGAGCACTGGTCCTCCCAATGAGGAAAATTCCCTTTATGTCCTTGCCGAACTGTTCAGATATCTTAGTCCCAAAAATCACTATCAACATATGTATTGTACTTAGCCCAAAAATATATAATAGAGGCCCAAAGGCTCAAAGAAGTTGATGGAGTTTGACAGAAGGACTTGACATTATCGTATAAAAGAGTTCATGTGAGAGCTAAATGAGTTGATGATGGAGGTAGTTGGCACGCCGACCCGACCCGTAGAAGAAGTGATGAATTTGGATTATCTGAGGAATTGCGGAAATCGACCCAATGGGTCTATGCTAGCAACCCGACTTGGTTAAGGAAACTAGAGGGAGCTTTGACAAGTATCAACCGACTCGGTATGCCGACCCGAGGAACGAAGATGAGATCATGAGCCGACCTGTATTGGAGTCATATGACGTATGCCCTGCTTGGAAGTTTGGGCTTCTAGAAGGCTGATGTGACGGAAGTTGGTCAACGACTCTCCTCGGGGAAGGGACCCTGCCAAACGGAACAGTATTGGAGCAGTTGAGTTGCAGGTTGTCACACCAACAAAGCATAGCAGTGGCCAAAATATTGGAATGATGAGTTTTCGCTGACAGTAGTTGTTGAGTCAAGAGTCGGTACAACTATTTACTGAGTGGTTGGGGAAAAGAAGCATATGACAATGATGACAAAGTGACATGAGCTGACGTCATGGGCGGTGTAATAGTGGATTTGAGAACCTATATAAAAGGGTTGAACTCTCATATTAAAGGGTTGGCTAATTTTGTATCTCACAACTTCTAGAGAAACTGAGAGTTGAATGATTAGTGATGGAGAGAGAAAGCAAGTCAGCACCTAACCACTTGAGAGATTTATATCGGGCTTATTATAAGACCCGAAGTGCTTATTTTCGTATTCTTGTATTCTACCATCACTCGTAGCTTGGGTCGGTCTTGACCCCAAGCAGTAATAAAATGCCCTTATTTCTCCCGTTAACGTAGGTTGGAGCCATTCTCCGCCGAATCACGTAAACTCTATGTTTTCTTGTTTGCTTGCTAAATTTATTTTTAGTTCCATACTAATCAAATAAATTCAATGTTGAGAGAGATTTGTTCGAGAGGTTAATTTCTCATATTATCCTTAAAACAATAAACAACCATCAATAATAACAAATCGAGTTCATAAAAATAAATTTTGACTCGAACCGATCCACATTAAGTATGCTCTCTAATTTTTAAATTTCATGTTCAATTTTTGATTTGGCCCAACCAAATCGAAGTCGTAATTAATTAATATAATTAGTTTAGTCCTAACAAACACACCCTAAAAATATTAATTTTCTATTTTTTTTTTTGCTTATGGAAATAAAGATAATGGGTCAAATGTAGAAGTGGAATGGTCGTTATTACAACCAGCGGGGATTATGTAAAAAGCAATTAAATAATAATGGTTATGTAATATGATATTTCTCCCCATCATGAAACAAGGCAGCCATAGTAGCATTTGCATTTGCATATGCTTAGCATTTATGTTTTATGATCCGGTTTAGATTTTCTTACCCTTTTTTTATACCCATTGTTGATTGTTCAATACTTCTTAATAATTTGCCAACCCCACGCGTGCGCTACTCCTTCACTGCCCAATATTTATTTAAATTTGTTCAACCGAAAAAAATATTTTTTAAAACAAATATCAACATATTAAAACTCTAGCGGAATTTATTTAAATTGAGATCGCAACGAAATTAAAATTTTTATTCAAACATAATAAAAAAATAATTAAATTTGAAAAGATCATAGTTCCATTATTAAATTGAGAGTATTATACTCTTAAGGGAGAGTAAGAGACCTCTTCATATACACTGTGAGTGATTCTTATATAAATTAACTTTTAATTATAATATAAATATGATTGGTTAAGTCTAGAGTTTTGCTTTAGAATTATTGTCTTGTATGGCTAAAAGTAAAAGGGTTACATTTCAATTTTTTTTTTTTTTTTTTTTTTTTTTTTTTTTTTTTGGGGGGGGGATATGATTATCCAATTAATATTGTTCTCTTTATGACTAAAAATAAAAGGGTTGCAATGCATTCCATATCATCAATCATTTCATTCTCTTTGCAAAGCACACGAAAATCAAATACCCAAATACCCAAAATGCATTATGGGTGCCAACATCTTTAAACATATCACAATGTGGACCTCATGATTAAAAGAGTGATGTGACTAAACAAAGTTAGATCATATGATCAATAATTTGAATATGAAGCCATGATGAGACAAGTGAGTTGTCAATAAAAAGGGATTTTGTAATAGATAAATCATTTTTATGATAATTAACATGATAAAATGTAAATGTAAAAGTAAAAGTAATGGTAATGGTATCATATAACTTGCTCACATCACATGCGTGGCATGCATTATGGATATATTATTATCATGTGCCTTCCATTCCCAATCTCTCCTCTCAAGCTACTCTCATAAAAGAGATATGCCATCCACACCCTTTTTACTCTTAATCTACAAAAGCACTTTCTCGGGTGTGTATTTTTTAAAGAGCCTTTTGCATACTTGATGTTCTCTCTTTCTTTTTTTCTTTTTTTAATCTTTTAAATAACTTGTTGGTATAAGTGATGAGTTGAATTTTGAATATTTTATGCCTTAAGGGTAAGAGAGAATTAAAGTTTGAATTTTGTTTATATGGGTTAAAACAAATTAATTAATTTTCAAGTATATTATTCACCCACAAAAAAAAAAAAAACAATAAATCACTTAAAACCCACATAAAAAAGCACAAGTATTAGAAAGTTAAGTAGTGTGACATAAACATTAAGGATATTTATAACGAAAATAAGAAAATTGGGCAGGATTATTTGTGAAAGGTGAAATGTTATTTTGTAATTTTGTGTGTAAATTTTCCATAAGTTATGGGATAAAATACTTAGGAGTTTATATTCCTACCTCACCATCACATATTTCAGTAAAATTATGACTGTCAATATTAGTAAATGTTTATGAATTTTTTTTTTTTTAAAAAAAAAGTCCTAATATAAAACGTTGAAGTTTTCATGTGACCATTCTTGAACAAATTCAAATTGAGCTTTCTAAAAACAATTATGAAAAATAAAATTGAGACTTATTAATTAGTAATAATTAATTAGTTAATTATCAACTAATCCAATAGGATGCCTAAATTTAAAGCTGCCATCTTACATGTACACTTTTAGGTGGAGTTACTTAATGGGGTCATTAACATTGTTTCCTTTATGAGCAAAAATAAATTAATGCAAGACATTTAAAAATACATTTATTATGATTATTTACATTCTACTATTAAATTTATGATAAAATAACAATTAAATACAGTAAATTTTGAAATATTACGCTTTTAATGGCAAAATAACATTTTATAATTAAAGATATACAAAATCTAACATTATATTACTTTTCCGTTAATTGACTGCTAGTTGACTTATTTGAATTTAGTGTTAAATATAACGGTCAACTAAGATTCTAACAGAAAAGTAGTAAAATATTATTTTTCCCAAAAATTTAATAGTAAAATATAATAATTCAAAATTCAAAATTTAAAATTCGAAATACCTAATTATTATATTGTTATAAGTTTAATTACGGGTGAGTAAAATCGGTTCTAGTTCCGGTTCCACTTGGAATCAGAATCTACACTAAAAAATCGATTCTTAACTATTAGGACTGTAGCCTACTATATTAAATAAAGTACCCTAACTATTGGTTCTGGTTCAGTTCTAAACTGATTTCAGATTGGGGGTGGCAACGGGCCGGGCCCGGGCTTTTTTTGGGCCCGAATTTTAAAAAAAATAAAAAAATATAAATATAAAATACATTTACACTATATACAAAGACAATTTATAAATAAATCACAAGTTTCATTGATAAATTAACAATTTAAATACTAAAAACAAATAAAAATGATACAAACATATTAAAATATATATATATATATATATATATATATATATATATATATATATATTTATTTATGTTTTTATTTTTTTTTTATTTTGGCCTGGGCCGGGGCCAAAATTGGAAAGCCCGGCTCAGGCCCGAGCCCGAGCCGGGCTTTCATTTTAAGGCCCGGCCCGGGCTTTTTCCATCCCGGGCCGGATTTCGGGCTTTTCTGCCACCCATATTTCAGATTACTATGTTTTGAGGTGAAAAATTTTATTTTACACCATGAGTTTGAACATGAATTATTAAAGTTAGTAAAGCAATAGAATAAACTGGATTAACAATAATAGTGCGTTTGGTATAAAGTATTTTCAGAAAGTATAAGTTACCTTATAAGTTATGGAATAAACAATATATTATAAGTTAGTGTCAAAAAATAATATCATATTATGAAATTATGATTTTGTAAACGTTAAAGGCGGAATTAACTTATCCATTTGGTGGAGCGTTAAAATTTAAAACGCTAATGTTAACACTCAATCAACTCTCCAGCAAACGGGGAAAAAGTAGTTGGTGTTGTGAGTTGGTTGCTTTTCTATTGTCTTAAGGCGGAATCTTGCTGCCTAGTGTATGCGAACAGAGTTAACTGGTATGTAACAGTTCAAACATACAAGTTATTGATTTATTCCACCAGAGAACTGAAAATATTTTCTTATAATAAATAAATACTCATTAACTGATTCAAATAAAATGAGGGAACATAAACTTTCAAACAATCCAAGAGAGAGAACGAAGTCTTCAACTTCCTACCAAACTGAATTTAAATTATTTGTTTTTAATTGATAGAAGAAGCAGTAATGAGAGACACTAATAGTAATGTAACTGTTGCTACAAACGAATTTATAGTATATTCACGTTTTTTATAAGAGTCTGAAATAGTCAATATTTTACCTGATCTGTTTAAGTCCGAAAGGAATGATTTGGCGGCGCAATTTTTAACTATTGAAAATAAAAAAAAGCAGACATCACCCATAACAAGAAAATAGCATGAATTTCCATGAAACAAAAATCAGAAAAAATGTACTTAATTGTTTATTGGTTCCATAGGGGTTTGACAGCTTGTAATGGATAATTTTTTTAATTTTTTTTTTTGGAACCGTTAGAAATCCCATCGCCAAACCACCTATTCTGGGCTTAAACGTAGCAGGTAAAACCTCCGATTGTCCCAAGTTTTTACAAGAAACGCACTCCCCGGATTCAAACCCAGAACCTGAAGGTGAGATCTCGAGCCCTACACCACCAAGTCACGCCTATTGGAGACTGCTAAATCACCCATTCCTAGCTTGAGCGAAACATGTAAAACCCCCGGCTATCCCAGATATTTACAAGAAATGCACTTCATGGATTAATATATTATATAAAACCCAAAACTTTAATGTGAGATCCTAAACCATATACCACCGAACCACGGATTTCAATATATTATGGGCAGTCTTAAATATACTCTTTATTAGTACTGGAGTGGCTTTAAATCATATGTTACCACATCAACCGCTAGAAAATGCAATAAACCTGGTAAGATATTTTGTAAACAAAACTTCGGATCCGATTTCATACATTAAAGAATCGCAACCTACTCGAAAAGATTTGGTTCTAATTTATTGGGAATCGGACCTATCAAAATGTAATCGGTTTTGGTTTCGGAATAGAATATTCAGTTCGATTTCAAACGATTCCGGACATATCTGAAATCTTTATTCACCCATAAATTTAATAATAAAATATAAATAATCACGTTTATAAATGGTAAAAACAGTAAAATATTCACAGGAGCATCAAATGGGTTATTGTGAATAGGGTAAATCCTTAACTTTACTTTTTTACCAATGGCAGCTTTAACAACTTTCCCATTCCTGGGTTAAAAAGAAGAGCCGAAACTGGTAAAATTTAGTATTCTGTATTTATTTATTTATTTTAATATTCACTGTATTTTCTACAGTCAAAAATTAA
The DNA here is from genome assembly GCA_019454045.1 of Zanthoxylum bungeanum. Classification (NCBI taxonomy): domain Eukaryota; kingdom Viridiplantae; phylum Streptophyta; class Magnoliopsida; order Sapindales; family Rutaceae; genus Zanthoxylum; species Zanthoxylum bungeanum. The sequence continues at coordinate 52,168 of SKCR01039922.1, forward strand.
AATTAAATTAGCTGCCCACAATAGTTTTTTCATTTTTCCTACTCTGGCTTGCATCTTTTGTCTTGACCGCCGGTGATTTATCGGAAAATTTTTTCCGTTGGTCCATCGGCAGCCTCTTTTATTCTTTCTGTTGACGGCTGATTTTTATCTCAGGGGCAATAAGGAAATACCGCTCCCGAGATAATCTTCATTCAACAGTGAATTTGTTTGGTTATGGGAAACCAAAAGCAAACTTTGACAAAAGGGAATAAACACGCAGATCAACGCAAAGTATTAACGTGCTTCGGCTGATTGAATCCAACCTACGTCAATGGGCACAAAATGGATGGGTGTTTTATTACCGAAATGTGCTCGACCGACCTGTTTTGTGATCGGTCAGTGTGGAAACTGAGCTGTTTGTGTTTACAGAATAGTTCTCTCTAGCTTTTTAGTAATAAAACTTACTAATTAATCAACCAACCCTTACAAATGTGTTTCCCCCTCCTATTTATACTAGCAAATAGGCGATTATATCCCCCTCTAGATGACACTACCCATGTGGACTCATTAATGGAATTCATTCCCCCAAGGCCACTTGGCCGAAAATATCTTACTTTCATCATTACTATGTCCCATCACCTTATCTTATAAGAATGATGTCCCATCATCTTATCCTATAAGAATGAGGCGGTGGAAAATATCCCGCCATCTGCTCGGTCTTCATAAGGTCGGTCACAACGGTCCTCTGAACTGAGAAAACTGCTACCGATCTGTTAATACTCGACCAGCCGTGCTAAAGTGGTCGGCAATTTATTACCAAGTCCCCGACCTTTTCCGTTGGCACGTGTCACGTCATGTGGTCGGCAACACCCTTCTGGCCGGGTCGGCATTAAGGGTCTTGGTCAAAGGGAAGTTACCATTTTTACACATGTCGTACTGTTCAATCATCATAGTACCAGAATTTACCTCCAACATTTGTCCCCTAGTTCTCGGTTCCAACAAGTGTGCGAGTTGGTGCTGGGAACTATATAAAAAGAGTGGTACCACTGATAAACTAGTGGCCGACCTTTGGAGAAGAAACTCATCGGCCCACACTCACTTCGTCCCTGGTACAACTCAGATGCTCGGTCTGATCTCATTTCAGCCAAAGCGAAATCTCTTTATTGTCCTTCTGGAAATCGCCACTCGAGACGTGCAACCGTCCCATCCTCTTAAATACACATCAAATCACTTCTAGGGTTTAATGTGAGTCTGCTACTTGTCAACCATCCGTCGTCCTCCTGCCAAAAAGCAAGTAAATCCGACCGCCACTGCCAATTCAAAAGACGCCTAAACCCAACCGTCCATCCAATTTAGGCAGATCACTTCTGATCTTGACACGTGGCTTGCATCCGACGCTTTTGTTTCAATCCAACGGCCATAAATGCACCGAACCGACTATAAGAAAACATAATAAGCATTGTATCTCTCTTTTATGAACATTTGAATCTTCCCAACTGTGAGAATTCCTCGTTCCCAGTCTTGATCAGTGAACTCAACGAATGACCAGACCGCACCGAACAACCCTTAATCCTTCTAAAAGAAACAAGTAAGTCTTCTGAACGACCTATTTGCTTTGCTTTTACGAGTTGCGAACCCTGCTGTTTTTCTCTTCTTCTTTTTGTTTGTTTGGTGTTTTTTGTTTTCATATGTGGTGACGCATGTCTCTGTTTTGAGATTTTTGTAGTGCATATGTGTTTGGCAGGGTGATTAGTGATAAATTAGGATAACTTTGGGTTGTTTTTGGGTTTGTGTTTGGTTTGATGTAGCTAGGAAGAGATTTGTTGTTCGTGGACATTGATAAGGCGTATAGAGACTATAGGCTTAGTTGTCGGAATTTTAGGGTAGCTATTTAAGTCCTCGGTACATTAAAGTATTCATTGACTAACCTTTTCACCCACTTCGACGGTTAGGAATGTCTGTCAGTGAAAACTCCTCGGCAAAGCCTTCAAAACCTCAAACTCCTCGTGCCGAAGAGCCTTTCTCAAGCTCGAAATTACCTAATATAGAAGATCCCGACACCACCCCTACCTTTTCCGAAATTGAACAAGACACCTACAACCACAGAATTCCCCGGAATGATCCGGAGCCGGCGAACTCGACCACTCGGCTCTGGATATGAATCAGCCTTCCAAGATAACTGATGATGATCTGGACCTCATTCGACAACGCTATGACATCCCGATAGACACTGTCCTTGAAGTTCCTTGCCCATATGATCGTGCCAGCCAACCTGATGAGGGCTCGGTTGCCCTTCTTCCAGCCTTCTTCGAATGTGGACTTCGTCTACCCATATAGCGCTACTTCGCCTGGATGCTAGCCGAAATTGAGATCGCCCCCTGCCAACTAAGCCTGAACAGTTTGAGGATTTTGGCCGGACTGTATGTGATTTGGCACCGGACAGGCCTTGGTGAGCCGACCCTTGAAGAAGTGAAAAGGTTGTACAGATTGAAGGCCAACCCTAAAACACATCACAGTTGGTATTATCTCTCCGCCTATGCCGAATCATCAAATATCATCCGCAAGCTCCATGACTCTTACAAAAACTTCAAGGATTCATTGTTCTGGGCCACAGGAGACTGGGGTCAGGCCCTGATAACACATGAAGAGGAGACTTCAGTCCCAGATATCTTCAGAGCGGGAGGTTATGAATCTAACTTTTAGTGTTTCTGCTTCTTCTTTTACGATAGAATTCTAACTTTCTGACCCTTCCCAGCATGTTGGAGGGATGCTCCCATGGTCTCTCATCGAGTCCGGATGTAGATACAGCATGCTCGGCGATATGCAAACCACTGGAAGAAACTGGTTAATGATGCAGTCTTAGTTGAGTCGGGCCTCATTCGAACTGCTCCCCTGAAAGGCCCGGGGCGGATAGGTAGATTCTTACTAACCTCTCAACTAACCCCCTTGTTTGTTAGGCATAATGATGACTTCAAACTTTTCAGATTCCGGACTGACCACGTTCTTGCCTTTGCCTTTTACAGGAATGTCGAAACGCCTAAAAAACCTTGAACAGTTGGCCGGTGCGACAAAGAAAATCGGTCAACCTGGAGCCGAGCCTTCTCGAAAATGGCCAACAAGCTCTGAGGCCAAAAACGAGATTGAAGAAACGGCTCCGCCGACCATCCAAAGTTCAGCTCCCCCTTCCAGGGCATCACCACCAACTACCGCCCGACCTGCCAGCCCCCCAAAGCCTACAAGAAAAAAGAGACGTTTGATTGGGGCAGGGGAAGCCGAGCTCACTCGGGAGATTGAGGAGGAACAGGTCCTGAGCAGAAAGCAGGTTGCTAGGAAAGAGAAGAAAATTTCGGATGGCTCTTCCAAAAAGTGGAAGGGCGTCGTGATACTCGGTGCCGAGGGCCTCAGCCAGGACATAAGAGAGTCCACTTCTCATTTAATGCTGGCATTCAACGAACTGGCCGAGGTAGTCCCTCCGGTAAAGATTCCGAAATACGAAGATCTCTCCCCCGAGGATGTGGTCTCCGTGCTAGGCTCCCAAATGGCCAAGGTAACGATCTTTTTCATTTGTGTTCTGAATTTTTGACTTAGACTGAATTCTGATTTTCTACTTCTTCTCGGCAGGCAAACTATCTGGTGGCCAAGAATAAAGATCTTATTCTTAGCCTTCTATCTGAAGGAGGTCAAGCCCAGATGCTCCAAACCAAGATTACTGAAATGGAGGCCGAGCTGGCTAAAAAGGACGAATAGGTAAAGAGCTTGGAGCTGGCCGCAGTCGAGGCTCACTCAACAAACAAGTCTCTCAGATCCACCGCCTCGCTGGAAAGAAAAAATGTCGAGGCTGCCAAGAAGGACTTGGAGACTGCCCAAGCCGACAACAGGGTCCTGATAGTGGAAATGTGCAGTCTTGGGTCCAAGCTGAGGGCCAAGGACGATGAGATGGCCCGGGTTTGCGAGGAGCTTAAAAAAAAGAAAGCTGAGTTGGAGACCGAGAGTGAGGCAATCAGACTCGAGATGGTCGGGGACTACGCTGAAATTATCCCGATGTTACTGCCCAATTTGGACATGGGGCCCATCCATGCGGCCATCCGATATTGCAAAGGGGAGATCTCTCAAGAAGAATTTCAAAAATGAATGCCCCATTCTCCTAAAGAAGTATTGGATCCCGATCCCATTTCAGTCGTCCCGGCGTCTCTAGCTTCTGAAGAAAACCGACCAGAGGGACCTGCTCCCGCAACTGTAATTACCGAGGTCTCTCAAGTCGTTCATATGGAAGCCATTGCCCATCCTTTTGAGGCCGAGCCTAGTCATCTGCCACCCGAGCTTATTGAAAAAGAGCCAATTGCCCCTGCGCGGGCCGATGAGTAGGGGGTAACCCGCACGGGGCCCTATGTAAACTTAAACAAATCACAACTCTTTGTAGTAACTATGTATGTATATATATATATATATATATTTGCATGCTTCTATTGCACTTCTTGCCTTCCATAATTTGCTCCGAATGCATTCTTGCAAACGACCACTCGAGGTCTGGCCGACCAAAGGGACTGACTCGGTGGGATGTAACCCGACCCGAGTTGAGAGAAACACTTGGCTCTGGGGGAATGTTACGTCCCCAGACTAAAAGGTAGACTCGGTGAGACATAACCCGACCCCGATCTGAGAGAAACACCTGGCTCTGGGGGAATGTTACATCCCCAGACCAAAAGGCTGACTTGGTGGGACATAATCCAACCCCGAGTTGAGAGAAACACTTGGCTATGGGGGAATGTTACGTCCCCATACCGAAAGGCTGACTTGGTGGGACATAACCCGACCTCGAGCTGAATAACCATGTGGCCTCGGTGAAACGAATCCAGCTCCGAGCCGAATAAACCATAAGGGCATCGGCGGAACAAATCCAGCCCCGAGCCGAATAGACCATAAGGGCCTCGGCGGAACGAATCCAGCCCCGAGCCGAATAAATCATAAGGGCCTCAGCAGAACGAATCCAGCCCCGAGCTGAATAAACCAAAAGGGCCTCGGCGAAATGAATCCAACCCCGAGCCGAATAAGCCTAATAGACCATAAGGGCCTCGGCGTAACGAATCCAGCCCCGAGCCGAATACACCATAAGGGCCTCAGCGGAACGAATCCAGCCCCGAGCCGAATAGACCATAAGGGCCTCGGGGGAACGAATCCAGCCCCGAGCCGAATAAACCATAAGAGCCTCGGCGGAACGAATCCAGCCCCGAGCCGAATAGACCATAAGGGTCTCGGCGGAACGAATCCAGCCCCGAGCCGAATATACCATAAGGGCCTCGGCGGAACGAATCCAGCCCCGAGCCGAATAGACCATAAGGGCCTCGGCGGAATAAATCCAGCCCCGAGCCGAATAAACCATAAGGGCCTGAGCGGAACGAATCTAGCCCCGAGCAGAATAATAGTCGAAACATGGCACGGGCGTCCCCTTTCCACGAATCGGGGAAAATTAAAACAAGAGTAAGATAAGACGAAAACCGTGGAGGTGACTTAGCACATACTCCATAAAAACAAAGTATAAATAACAACACGGGGGCCCCGAGATGGCGTCCCACTTGGTGCCTCCAAAACATAATTCTGAACTTTACAATTCAGAGTCCCCGCAAGCCGAGATATAGATTGGTGAGCGAACGAGACCCTAAGGGCAAATAAACCTCCTCATGTTGGGCGGCTCTGGAGCTTGCATACGTTACGAGGGCAGAAACCTCCCCACGACATGCTTCTTCTGATCCAAGCGGTCAAGCTAAACCTACGGGAACACCCTCCCTGCAGTCGTCTCCCCTAAACCGGTTAGACAGATTGGTTCACAGGGGAACTCCCTCCTCGCGGTCGCCATCCCGGGGTGTTACTGCTGACTCGGTTTGGTAGATTGCTTCACGGGGGAACTCCCTCCCCGCGATCGCCATCCCGAGGTGTTACTACTGACTTGGTTAGACAGATTGCTTCACGGGGGAACTCCCTCATCGCGGTCGCCATCCCGAGGTGTTACTCAAAAATGCAAGTCATGGGGTAATTACACTCCGGCCTCGGGAGTCCGACACTGCCACGAGGGGTTCGATCGCTTCCCACATGCACTTCATCCCTTGAAGTGATCTGGATCCACTTAAAATAAAAAGAGCCAGGTCGGCGCACTTCCACCCGGGGGTTTGATAATGACATCAGTAATTGGCGTGCCACGGGTTGGGTGCCCTTCCCGATCTCAATTCATCCATTCGCCTCGAGTATGTCCCCGGAATATTGAACACAACTTTCACATTTAATTAAAAAAACAAGCAAAAAATGAACAAGCTTCTTAATTCAATAGTGAAAGTTTTATTCATATTCGTGGGGCATACTGCCATCCTTACAACTCTATGTGGGTCATTTTAAGAAAGGCTTTTATAACTAAGTCTTTAATCCTGGTCGGGTCACTCACATGACTTTGCTGCCCGAGAAAAAAGACTTACTGTAAATATTTCTTCAGCATCTCGACGTTCCAAGGCTTCTTCAGCCGAGTGCCGTCCAGCTATTCTAAAAGATAGGCACTCGGCCTCACAATCTCCACAACTTTATACGACCCTTCCCACTTGGAACCCAACGAACCCTCCTCTGGCCTTCGGGTGTTCAAAATAACTCATCTTAATACCAGGTCGCCCAGAAAGAAGGATCGGGTCCGAACCTTTTTGTTATAGAAACGAGCCATTCTTTGTTGATAGATTGCTGCATTCACAGCTGACCTCTCATTTTTTTCTTCGATCAGGTCGAGGTGATTTCTGATGAGCTCTTCATTCTGCTCATCCTCAAAATGCTTGACCATGTGGGTAGTCATCCCAATTTATGCTGGAATAACTGCTTCAAACCCATAGGATAAAGAAAACGGAGTTTCCCCCGTGGAATCCTTACAGGTTGTCCGGTGCGCCCACAATACTTCTGGTAGCTCCTCGACCCACAACCCCTTGCAAACTCCGAGCCGAGCCTTAAGATTTTCTTTGATGGTTTTGTTGGTTGCCTAAACCTGTCCATTAGACTTGGGATGGGCAGGTGAAGCGAATCTTAAGGCGATTTGGAGATCCTCACAGAGCTTCCTGAAGCCTTTACTGTCGAACTGCTTCCCATTATCCTTGATGACGACCCGGGGAATCCCGAACCTGCATATAATATTTTTCCTCAAAAAATCAGTTGCTCGCTTCTCTGTGATCACGAACAGGGGCTTGGCTTCCACCCACTTGTTGAAATAATCTATGGCAACAATAGCATACTTTGCCTGTCCACGCCCTTTCGGCATCGGCCCAATGATATCCAGGCCCACTGAGCGAACGACCATGGGCTGGACAATGTAGTCAACTGTTATGCAGACAGGTGATGAATGTTGGCATTCTTTTGACATCCTTCGCATTTCCGAGCTACCCTCATCCCGTCTTGATGCATAGTTGGCCTATAAAAACCATGCCTTAAAAATTTGAAAGCAATTGATTGCCTCTCGGCATGGCTCCCACAAATTCCTGCATGAATCTCTCGGAGTACATAATCAGCCTCATCCTCTGCTAGGCATCTCAATAGCGGTATCATATAGCCCATCCGGTACAACACTCTTTCAATCAAAGAAAACTTGCTACTTTTATACTTCAACTTCCTGGCCTCTTTCTCTTCCTCCGATACTTCCTCAGTTTCCAAATACTTTCTGATCGGCTGCATCCAAGAAGATTCGTTCACCACATCTAGCTCCATTACTACGGGCTCCCCCACACTTTTTACTTGGAGACAGATCAGAGAGATTGTTCTGGGCCTTTTTGATCTGATTGATGACGCGAGCCGTGCTAAAGAGTCTGCTTGATAATTATTCTCCCGACAGACCTGCTCGAATTGCACATTCCTCATTCTTCCGATCAATCTTTTTAATTCTGCCAAGTAGGCTATAGTATTTGATTCCCTGGCCTGGAACTCTCCCTTTAGCTGCTGGACGGTCAATTGGGAGTCACTCTTCACAACTACATCACGAACACCCATCGCCGTACACAACCTTAAGCCGACCAGAATTGCCTCATATTCGGCCTCATTGTTAGTGGACTCGAAGTCGAACCTCAAGGCGTACACTACCTTCTCGCCTTCACCTCTTTTCAATACAATTCCAGCTCCACAACCTTGTGAGGTGACAGATCCATCTACCGACAATTCCCATCTACCTTCCACAATAGTCAAAATCTGGGATACCGTAAATTCCGCCACAAAGTCCGCCAAAACGAAACCCTCAATATGCGATTTCAGATCGGTATGGCCTTTATAGGGTGTCATGGTCGCCATGGTGAATCGTCTGGTAATTTTTCCAGCCTTATTTCCTCTGTGAAGGGAGATTCAACCTCACCGTTTCGAGTATCCCCTGCATCAGCTTTGAAGCTCTCTTCCCACTTAGTCATTTTTTTTCTTAACCAAGTTTTCATGTTGTCATCAAGGTTACCATGCTGCCCCAACGGCCTTCCTCGTTCCTGTCACTCCGAATATGGTGCATGCCGCGGCCAGAAATTTCCCGTTCAACTCCGCCGTGCTTCATATCTTCCATTCTGATGTCGTGTGGGCTATCATAGGAAGAATTTGGCGACTGCCTCTCCTCTTCTTCTTCCCACATATCCTCCACTTGCAAATCCCTTTCTATCTCCTGAGACTTCATCCCGCCGGGGTCCTTCCTCCTGGGTTCATCGTCTCCACTCAAATCTACAACCCTCTTTCCTTCCGCTATTTCTCTTCTCATCCGACTGGTTCCAGCTTCAAGTCTTTCATTATTCGTCTTTTCCATTCTCTCCAGTTTGTCCATCATGGATTTCAAAAGGGTTTGATTTTCCTCCTTATCCTTTCTCATACTTTCCTCCATTTTTTCCATCCATTCTGTTGTTGAACTTTCTGACGACCGGTGGTTTCCACCTTCTGCCATCATCCTACTACGTAAGTTACTTCTCGTCGAATTCCCCACAGACGGCGCCAACTATTGACGGCTGATTTTTGTCTCAGGGGAATAAGGGAATACCGCTCACGGGATAATCTTCCTTCAACAGTGAATTTGTTTGGTTATGGGAAACCAAAAGCAACATTTGACAAGAGGGAATAAACACGCAGATCAACACAAAGTATTAACGTGGCTCGACGGATTGAATCCAACCTACATCCACGTGCATAAAATGTATGGGTGTTTTATTACCGAAATGTGCTCGGCCGACCTGTTTTGTGATCGGTTAGTGTGGAAACCGAGCTGTTTGTGTTTACAGAATAATTCTCTCTAGCTTTTTAGTAATCAAACTTACTAATTAATCAACCAACCCTTACAAATGTGTTTCCCCTCCTATTTATACTAGCAATATGCGATTATATCCCCCCTCTATATGACACTACTAATGTGGACTCATTAATGGAATTCCTTCCCCCAAGGCCAATTGGCCGAAAATATCTTACTTTCGTCATTACTATGTCCCATCACCTTATCTGATAAGAATGGTGTCTCATCATCTTATCATATAAGAATGAGGCGGTGGAAAATATCTTGCCATCTGCTCGGTCTTCATGAGGTCGGTCATAACGGTCCTCTGAACTGAGAAAACTGCTACCAATCTGTTAATTGATCGGTAATTTATTTTCAAGTGCCCGGCCTTTTCCGTTGGCACGTGTCACGTCATGTGGTCGGCAACACCTTTCTGGTCGGGTCGGCATTAAAGGTCTTGGTCAAAGGGAAGTTACCCTTTCTACCTCTACTGTACTGTTCAATCATCATAGTACCAGAATTTATTTGATTTTGTTTTGGATTTTATTTCCCATATTTATTTTTATGGATCCACTCTTTATAGTGGTAAATTTCCAAAATTTACGTTGGTTATATGTTTTTATGTTTTTTTTTTGCAGAAATAATAGTTTTTTCTTCATCACACAAAAGATTTGATGCAGACAAAATAGGTAGATCTGACTATACTAACGAAAATGGTTTGAGTCGTTTGTACAACCTCATATATTTATTTTGCTATGTATTAAATTAATTGAATGTTGTTGTAAGAGTTTTCTATACAATACATGTATTATGTTGGTTCACTTCTATTTTGAATTATAAGGTCGCCGATATTGCGTTAAGGCTGGGGTGGGGACATGTTGATCCCGTAATTCTTCATTATCTTCGTAATTTTAGGTGTGAATATGTATTCATGCTGGTTACGAGAATCACATCATACATAAATTGTTTTATTTGTTAAGTTTCATCATAACTTAACTTGAATTTTAGAATATCTTAAGTTTGTATTCGAGCTCATATGACCATGTATTTACATCATTGTGATGTCTTTATATATGAATGAATTTTATTTTTTTAAAAATATATATATTTGCTGCCCACAAGAGTCCAAAAGATGCATTTAATAGGTAAAAATTGAATTTATAAATATCGGAATCCCAAACACTATCTTACACGTGGGTCCAATCAAAAGGGCGATCGGGTCAGATGGTTTCGTTATTACAATATTAAGTGGCCGACACAGTAAAAACTAGGGGTGTTCATAGGGTCGGGTCAACCCGCGGCCCGACCCGACCCGTGCGGGTTCATAAAATAATTTGTAAAATCTCAACCCGACCTGACCCGAAATCTTAGGGTTGGGCAACGGGTTTGATACTAAAACTAGACCCGACCCGACCCTATAATATTTTTATTATTTTTCTAAATTTTTTATTATTTTTCTAAATTTTTTATTATTATTTTTTAAAGTTTTTACTATTATTTCATTTGTTTATTATTTTTTATATTAAAACTTTATATATATGATAATTTTTGGGACATAAAATAACTAATATTTATATTTCAAAATAATTAATTCATTTAAAAAAAATTATTTTTTTAATGACCCGACGATCCGACCCGACCCCGATCAGGTTCCACCTTTGCGTGACCCGACCCGCAACCCAACTTTCCCGTGACCCGAACCGATCGGGTCTCACAAAATTTCAAAAAACCCGACCCGACCTGACCCGTAAACACTCATAGTAAAAAGTTACGACAGCATTGTGCATTTTATTATGGTGGGCATCTTTGTAGATGAGCGATGACCCAATGTAATTTATCTGGTTCGGGCCACACCATCAAGTTGGAACTAATGATTAGAAAAAGTAAGAATAAATTTGAAACAGTGTATTACATTAAAAATATAAATTGTTGGAAATTCTTCTAATATTCATTAAGGATATATATGTCTTTTGGATGCAATTGGTGCATGAGAGGAGTACAACCCTTTGGAGGGTTGCACCCCACTCCAATGGGTGCCCTATTGGCACCCTTCCATGCCTCATAAAAGAGGCATGTTATCCAACTACATGAGACAGAAAGAAAATCTGTTTTTGAGTGTCATAATTTCATTTGCTTTTGAGAGAGAGTTCCACCAATTCCTAGTTCAAATACTTGTTAAGGAGTGCCCCTTGAACAAGAAGTAACCAAGTTATCCTGGGAGAACATTGGCCAACGAATACATGAAGCACCAGTGACGGAGGCTAATAAGTTCTTAAGGACATAGATCTATCTCGACTTGGATTGCATTTCATCGATTTTCCAGGTTTTTGTTTACTGTGCAAGTTTTAGGGTTTTGCATATTTTGATTGGTTTTTTCTGGTTTTGATTCATTGGGTTGCATGTTAGTTTCTGTTTAATAAAACTATTTGGACCACACTCTTAAGAACTTATTAATCTAGTGTTGTTAGATAGTAATTCACATGCTAGGTTAGAAAATTTTCTAGAAAAATACGGACTGTGCATGAAAAACCCGTAGGGCGTTCGAACACCTGACGAACGCAAATGCTTAAATCTGAAATTTCGTAAGAACGTTCGAACGCGTCTTCAAAACGCCACTCGAACGCAAGCCTTTTGCCTAAGAACGTTCGAACACATCTTCAAACATAACTCGAACGTAGACCTTCTGACTTAGTTCGTTCAAACACGTCCTAAACGCAATTCAAACGCAAACTCTCTGGAATCATTCCGTTCGAACGCGTTTTCGAACGCTATATGAATGTGAACTCTCTGGAATCATTCCGTTCGAACGCATTCTCAAACGCTACACGAACATGAACTCTCTGGAAACACTTCGTTCGAGCGTGTTATCAAACGCAACACGAACGTACACATACTGGACAGTTAATGAGCGGAAAATATATCAATATTTACCGCCCCCTTAACTTAATATTTTGTTTAGTTTCTCGGGTTTGATGAACGTTTTGATGTGTTTTAGTTTATTTTACAGATAAAATAATATCGGGTCTCAATGAAATCATTTAGGATGAAATATGGGTCAAATAAGGGCAATTATTGGACTTGATATATTAATTTTGGAGATTGGAAACTTGAAAGGGCGTTTTGACGAAGTGCAGTTTTGGGAATTCCAGTTTTGCGCATTGTCGTATTTTAGGCATAGCTTTTTACTCAAATATCGGATTGAGCTGATTCAAGTGTCAGATTAAATAAGACTCAAAGATCTACAACCTTGAAAGAGAAAATATTTTCGAATTCTGAAGAGTTCATGACCGAAATTGATGAACCATCCAGAAGTGTGTGATGTGTAATTATTAAAGTCATTATCAATCATTTTCAAAGCAAAATATAAATTAATAAATAATTAATAAAAATTATCAAATCAACACCAAACAAGATAAGCAATTAGTGGAGCAATTATGGATTTGGTGGAGTAATTAGTGGAGAAATTAATAATGGATTTGGTGGAGAATTGATGGATGATTTGATATAGGCAAAATTTTGCCTATAATACCAAGTCATTTCATTTGTAAAATTCATACTTTCTTCTTTGAAATTCCTAATGAATAAATAAGAAGATTGTATCTTGTTTGTTTATTTACAGCTTCTAGTAATTAATTTCCGCTTTCACACTTTCTTTTCTTTACTTTTCAGTTTTTACTTTCCGCAATTTACTTTTACGCACAAACCTTTTCTTTCTTTACTTTTGCAGTTTTTATTTTTCAAGCAATGAGGAGGTAACTCTCCTTTGCTGAGGTAAAAGATAAAGCTTTTATTATTGCTATCTAGATTAATCTCCCTTAAATATAAATATAAACTATTTAAAATCTGACTTAATGAGGATACCGCTATATTGGCCGGTTGGAAATTAATTATAAATTGGTTTTAACCGAACTAAGTATGGATACCGCCTGGTTGGTCGGTTGGTAATTAATTATTAATTTGACTTAATCAGGATACCGCCTATATGGGTGGTTGGTAATTATCACGCAAAGTTAATATATTATATTAAGGGAGATATCTAAAATAGTAGTAATAAAAGTTGATCCTCTAACCCCCATCATTTTCTTTTATTGTACTTTTACTTTATTTAATTTCAGTAATTTACTTTTCAGCAATTTACTTTCAGTAATTTACTTTTATTTTTTTTATTTTTTACCTTTTACTTTTTACTTTTTACTTTTTACTTTTTACTTTTCAGCAATTTACTTTTCAGTATTTAATTTTCAGAATTTACTTTATGTATTTTATTTTATTTAAATTTTTACTACCCGTAAATATGTGTCGTAACTAAGCCTGTTATCTGGGGTTGTGATGAAATCCAATATCACCGGTTTATAAGGGGTTAAATTATAGTTTGGGTAATATAAAGGTTTATTTATTGAGTCTTAATCTTAATGCTTTTTATTAACTGGCCATTAATAAAATTGAACTGGTAAACTTAAAATGAACTAGACATAGAGATTTTAAGTTTAAGACCTTAGACTCAATAGCCCACGATCTTCCTTGAGGATAGATAACCCTTTAATAGATTTCCTTACAGGATAGGAATATACCTGTCGGGCGGGGTAGCCATAATTGGAACTTAATCTTAATGAATTCAGGTAATTTGGTTGACATAGACATATGGTTCAATTGGGTTATACTGGATATTTGTAGTTGACCATCGGAAGAGGCTTTTACATAAATTAGTGTTCCAGGTTAATAAATCAATATATTACCCAACTATAAGATAACCACTTCATCTTTAAAATGATATTGGAAGAAATCACAACCCTAGATAGTTTTTAATATTGAATTTTCTTAAAACCTACTTTCGAACAATTTTATTTACTTGTTTTTAAATTCAGAATCGTCACCATTTAAAATCAATCAAACAACCTGTTAGATAATAGTAATTATTTGACCTCATAAAATTAATAGATTAGATATTAAGTCCTCGTGGGATCGATATTTTTATACTACTTGAACGATACGTGCGCTTGCGTTATACGCGTGTGTTTACGCCGGTCAAGTTTTTGGCGCCGTTGCCGGGGACTTATTTATCTTTTACTATTAGTTTAGGGGTTAGATACGTTACTTGTATCTAATTTCTTTTTACTTATTGTTTTTGTTTTCTTGTGTTTCAGGTTCTCAGAAACTTCATGAGACGAACTAGAAGCGTTGAAATTCGACCGCTTGACCCGGAAATTGAAAGAACCATCAGACAGTTGAGAATGGAAAGGCGAGAAGGCCAAGAAGCTTTAGTCAACATGGAACCTGAACCTTTGAACGTTGCACCACCAATTCCCATTCGAGACAGAACCATTCCGGTGGTTGACAGACTCATTTCTTGTATTGTACTTCCTCTCTTACCAGCAAATGCGTGTGACATCAAAACATGCATTCAGATGATTCAGCAGTCAGTTCAGTTTGGGGGTAATGTAACTGAAGATCCTAATGCCCACATCAGTAACTTCCTGGAAGTTTGCGGCACTTTCAACTACAACAGAGCATCAGAAGAAGCAATGAGACTGCGTGTTTTTCCATACTTCTTGAAGGACAGAGCTAAAGCTTGGCTACATTCACTACCAGCAGGTTCTATCACAACTTGGAACACTTTAGCCACCAAATTTCTTGCAAAGTACTTTCTGTACGGGCCAAATTTGGATCCAAGGGTAAAATTGACTTTTCGCTTCAGGCCCTACACCAGTGGTAGCCCAATCCCTCCGGATAGTACCCATAATAAATTTGGGCCAAAGACCAGACTACATCCTCAGGCCCGCATACAAAGAGAGCCATACCCAGCGAGCCTTTGACTGATCAGTTACTTCAATCCGAAACGTCCAGACTCATGAATATCTCACATAACTCGACAGTTTCCAACATCCCACGGACGAGTAATTAAAGGTGATAAATACACACGTTTCCCAAGGGTGTATATAAGAGAAGAAAGTTTACGAGAAAAGGGGGGAACTCTCATAGCTCGACCATATTCTCTCCATAGCTCTCAATATCTCACATCAACCGCCCTCACGGCATATCACAAGTATCAAGGTAATCTCTGGCCTTGCTCTTCCATTACTTTCAGCTCATCTCCATCACTGACTTGGGAGTCGGAGTGCCCCCGGCACCCACCACACCGGTGGGTAGTCTATTCCCGCTCACTCTACATTTGTTTTGCAGGATCGCCAGTGCCCCATCTCAACGAAATCTCGATTGTGGACCTCGGGTGAAAACCAATGTCTACAATTTGGCGCCCACCGTGGGGCCCTAGCGGTTCATAGCAAGCAAAGATCTCTCCATCTACGATCCTTTCAACACTCATACTTGAAAGGTGTCACACAACGAGCAGACTCCATATTCTATGATCATCAAATTAGCCATCCTCCAAAAGGCCCGAGGCTACAGACGACAGAGACGAATCTCAATCTCCTTCATACGACATGAAAGCGATGCCATCTTCTGCAGTCGACATTAAGGGGATTACCAACTCCATTAGATGACTTAAAAGGGTTGCCATCTCCTTCAGACAACACGAAAGGATTGTCATCTCCTCTGGACCACACAAAAGGTTAGTCATCCCCTCCAGTCGACATGAAATGATTAATTCTTGTTTTCTATATGAAGTGTATGGATTATCATTAGCTTCAGGCTACATAGGAAAACCTTAATCATATCTAGTAGAAGGAAGAATTTCAATAGCTTTAATTAGGTCCAGTCGACCTCTATCATGTCTTGTAGAGTGAGGAGTGGGGACCATGTTGGACCTTCTTCGGGTCCATTCGACCATACTCATGAATTTTCATCTGGTCCAAACTTTCATATAAGTCTTGTTGATTCTCAGAGACCTTTATCTAACGGAGTGAGTGAATTCCCTAATGGATCTTTATCCGAATCATTTGACCGTTGTCTCATGGGACAAACCTAGTTGACTGTAGACTCCCCGTATACCTTCATATGGTGTGGAGGAGTGTAGCCTTTCTTGGATCCTCATTAGGTCCGGTATGTCGTGAACTCTTTTGTACCTTCATAAGGTGTAGTGGCATATTGCCTGAGCAAATTGGCATCCTACACACGAAAGAAAATGTGAATGAAACATGTAACCAAAATTTGCATGTGCATGGAGGTGTGTCCATGAAAGTGTGTCCAGTCTACATTTGTTGTTCATGAAGGAAGCCCATAAGTTATACATGATCTACCGGAAAGCGAGCCTACAACATATACCCAAGGCACGTGAACAAGCATCTATGCACCTTAAAGCGCCACACGTGGAAAGCCATACACAATAACCAAGAACTTGCTGCCGAAAGAAATAGGCTGAAGTCGAGAGGCGTGAGAACCCACACACGCCATATTGTCATCTTCAATAATGGGCCTTGGAACTCACTACCTATTGTGCAAATTAAATAGAAACCCACGCTACATGTAGAGTAGAGTGTTGCTGTCCATAACCTGATGGTGAGAAGCTTATCCTCCTCCACCATTAAGAGTCGGGGTCGAGGGTCCTTTTAGGTATGAGTTTGATGATGACAAAGCAGACTTATTCCCAACAGTAGTGAAAGAATTATTGTTCATATCAATGCCTACCCCAGTGCTTTTACCCATATTTGGATAAGACCCATTGGTTGTAAGGGAGTAGAATGCAAAAGGAGAAGCCCAGATTCCGACTTACTCAAGTACGAATGATTTGGATCACCTTGCAGATCGAAAAGACTATGTCGATCATCGATTTCATGTTGATTTTGAAACCTTGAATGGTTCTCTTGATCTGCCACGCCATCAGTTGGCAGATTCAAGCCAGACAAAACGGTTACTAGCTCGGCAGAATCATTCAAGCTTGGTGAGACACCATTTAAGGGGTTTGGACCACTGACACTTCTTTTATCTATAGAGCTAGCCTTCCATACTCCAACAGTTGGTATGCGTGGACTAGGAGCTCTAGCTATATAAGTTGAGGATCTGGTGTAGTGCTCCTGGACAGTGAGACACCCAGATCAGAGGCATACGAATGAGAAGCAGTTGCACCTATGTTCTGAGCTGATGGTATGCCCTGTTTATTCGCATTAGAACCCAAGGCATCAATAGACAAATCATGATGCAGATTTCAGGACTCAATATCATCCTCAAATGCATTGCGGCTAGGTGGACGAGAAAGATGCCTTGAGACAAGAACCGCATGATTCATACTATCTTGGATGATCCCAGCAATGCTCTTCTGCCTACTCCCTAACCCCAAACCTGGCAAGCCTTTCAACCCCCAATAATGCACAAATCTCATCCACAATCTCATTCGACAGGACAAGTAGATGAAGTTGCAACAAGGGAGTCTCCCACTCAACACTATAATGATGTCTCGGCTAAAGGAAGATGCTATAGATAAAGACCACACTACATTCAACTAGTTGAATGACCCACTCACCAATAAATTACTGCCACACTCAAAACACCCACAACCACCCAAGCGCATGTAAAAATAGCCCATACCGGCCACGCCGCCAACTGGCACCCAATAAATTAAGTACTTTGATTTCCCATTTCTGGAAGCTACAACAAGATTGAATGTCGGCCCCACGGATTTGATGAAGAAGAGGATGACCTATTTCCCCAGCTAACAGAACCCTTGGGAACAATTTCCACATTGGGGTCCAGCATGTGATTTTCTAACTTTTGGCTAGGATGGGGAAGTTGCTCAGATACCCTGCGACAGAACTGTGGCTTTAAAAGAAGAATGAAAATGATAATGGATTAACGGTGACAAATGGGTGCCAAGATGAGACTCAAGATCTATATGTACATCCTTGGGGTGGTCTGACCATAAGACGTGATGAATCATTGACACCTCGGATGCAATATGGCCCATTCAACAGAGGAATTCTTCCCCATCTCAGTGAAAAGTCAACTAGCATAGAAGCTGAAGACAAAACCAAACTCGCGTCAAGGCTGCCCAAAAAAAAAAGCTGACTAGGAACCATTCAATAATTGAGTAAAACAACGTATAAGCTGCCAACGCCATTCTACACGCAAACCTTCTGTCGAGTCAAACATAAAAGCCTTGAGAGTTGATCAACATTCCAAGAAGTCCACACCATCTTGGGTCCCACAAAAGTGAGGCGTGAATTAGAAATCACAACAAAAATTCAATAAAATGAAAATACCTTCTCGAACTCCCACTTCATTCGACACAAGCAACACATATTCCCAAGTTCTCATTCGACAGGGAGTAAGCTGATATCAAGATTCATTTATTCTCACAAGCTATGTTTCTAATTCGTCGTGTCGAATGAGGGTTTCAAATGGCCTTCTATGAATGCAACCCGTCAGCCAACGTAATATCAGTCGACAACAACAAAACAAAGCTTTCAAAAGCCCAATAACAAAGCAACCAGCCCAAAAACCCATCGAAGAATAAATTCCCACTATCATGGAGTAGCTTCATCAAAAATTGACAACACCAAACAAACAGTCCACTCGGTTTTGTTCATGTTTATTTCCCAACCCAGCAGTCTGGCGGAAATAGCTTAATGATAGAAACAAGAACATAGCCTTACCAAGGATGAGGTTGAGGGTTCGAAGCACAGCATATCTCACTGCCTCCAAGCTACATCCCTCAGATATTCTGTGTTTGTTTAAAATCCTTTGGAGGAGTGGTCTGCTTTGGTGGTGCTATGGAGCTGTTTGTTCCAGCCGACAGGCTCTCCAAATGACGGATGATATGAATACTCCCCTGGTTTCTCTTCACGATTTGTAGGCGGGAGATTGTCATGGCCTCATCAAGTCTAGTCGACCGGGGACATCCCTCATGGATTCATGACGAGTCAAGACATGGACTACACGTGTCGTGTGACTCATATCCTGAACCTTCATCTGGTTCAGTCGACCGGGGACATCCCTCATGGACTCATGTCGAGTCAAGTTGTAGACATGGACTACTCATGTCGTATGATATAACTTCCTGGTCTCATCAAGTCCAGTTGACCGGGGACATCCCCCATGGACTCATGTCGAGTCAAGTTGTAGACATGGACTACTCATGTCGTATGATATAACTTCCTGGTCTCATCAAGTCCAGACGACCAGGGACATCCCCCATAGACTCGTGTCGAGTCAAGTTATAGACATAGATTACACATGTCGTATGACTTATAACTTCCTGGTATCATCAAGTCCAGACGACCGGGGACATCCCCCATGGACTCATGGCGAGTCAAGTTATAGACATAGATTACACATGTCGTATGACTTATAACTTCCTGGTCTCATCAAGTCCAGTTGACCGGGGACATCCCCCATGGACTCATGGCGAGTCAAGTTATAGACATAGATTACACATGTCGTATGACTTATAACCTCCTGGTCTCATCAAGTCCAGTCGACCGGGGACATCCCCACATACTCATGTCGAGTCAAGTTGTAGACATGGATTGCACATGTCGTATGACTTATAACTTCCTGGTCTCATCAAGTCCAGTTGACCGGGGACATCCCCCATGGACTCATGGCGAGTCAAGTTGTAGACATGGAACACACATGTCGTGTGACTTATGACCTGACCTTTAACTGGTCCAATTGATTGGGTGCTTTCCAAATGGTTCTAATAGAATCAAGTTCGACCATCATCTGGCTCGGTCGATTGGGTACTTCCCCAATGGCTCTGGTAGAGTCAAATTCATTATCCCGACCATCGTCTGGTTCGGTCAATTAGGTACTTCCCCAATGGCTCTTGTAGAGTCAAATTCATAACTACACATTCGTTTGGTTCAATTAATAGGCAGCACCAACGCTCATGTATATCTACATCATATGGTCTCGCCCCAAGCGACAAACACGTCAAGTACTCTCCAAGCCAAGGACACATTGACTTAGAGAGTATGGGACAAACTGTACGGGCCAAATTTGGATCCAATGGTAAAATTGACTTTTCGCTTCAGGCCCTACACCAGTGGTAGCCCAATCCCTCCGGATAGTACCCAGAATAAATTTAGGCCAAAGACCAGACTACATCCTCAGGCCCGCATACAAAGAGAGCCATACCCAGCGAGCCTTTGACTGATCAGTTACTTCAATCTGAAACGTCCAGACTCATGAATATCTCACATAACTCGACAGTTTCCAACATCCCACGGACGAGTAATTAAAAGTGATAAATACACACGTTTCCCAATGGTGTATATAAGAGAAGAAAGTTTACGAGAAAATGGGGGGAACTCTCATAGCTCGACCATATTCTCTCCATAGCTCTCAATATCTCACATCAACCGCCCTCACGGCACATCACGAGTATCAAGGTAATCTCTGGCCTTGCTCTTCCATTACTTTCAGCTCATCTCCATCACTGACTTGGGCGTCGGAGTGCCCCCGGCACCCACCACACCGGTGGGTAGTCTATTCCCGCTCACTCTACATTTGTTTTGCAGGATCGCCAGTGCCCCATCTCAACGAAATCTGGATTGTGGACCTCGGGTGAAAACCAGTGTCTACACTTACCACCAGCCAGAACCGGAAAACTGAGGAATGACATCACATCCTTTGTACAAAAAGATTCAGAATCCCTCTACGAATCTTGGGAAAGGTACAAAGATTTACTCTGGAAATGTCCTCACCATGAGATTCCAAAATGGCTTCAAGTCCAAACATTATATAATGGACTTTTTGGAATAATGAGAACCACAATCGATGCTGCTGCTGGAGGAGCTTTAATGGAAAAATGAGAAGATCAAGCCTGAGAACTAATCGAAGAAATGGCCAACAACAATTCCTTGTGGCCAACAGAAAGGAGCATGATCCAAAGAATTGCAGGAATTTATGAAAGTGGAGCCAATACAGCAGTCAACACCAAGCTAGATTAGATATGCAAATTCATGGAGACTCTTACCACTGGATCCATAAGTTCACCATATGGAGGAATACCAGAGTCAAACAAACTTGAAGAAACGGTGAATTTTGTCAACAATTTCAACAGACAAGGGAACAATCCTTATTCCAACACCTATAACCCAGGGTGGAGGAATCATCCTAATTTTTCATGGAGTAACAATTCAGGCCGACAGCGGAACTATCCACCACCTGGATTCCAACAACAGAACAAAGGCCAGGAGCAGGCAAATGAACCAGGAATAACAGAAGTGTTGGCTCAGTTAAAAAAGTACGATGCTATCTTTCAGAGCCAATCAGCTTCCATCAAAGCACTGGAGAATCAAATCGGACAACTGGCCAATGCTCAGAGTTACAGACCGCCAGGTACCCTTCCTAGCAACACAGAGCCAAATCCAAGAAACATGGGGAATGAGCAATGTCATGCCATCATGTTAAACAGCGGTACTGAAATCAACAAAGATGTTGGAGCCAAAACAACTGCTGAGGAAGTTCCAAAAGAAACAAAGCAACTGATGGAGGAAAAAGAAGCAAAGGAAAAAGAACAGATCACTCCACCTCCACCTTTTCCTCAACGTCTTCAGAAGAACAAATTGGACAAGAAGTTTTCTCGGTTCCTGGAGATCTTCAAAAAGCTGCATATCAACATTCCATTTGCAGAAGCGTTGGAACAAATGCCCACCTATGCCAAATTCATGAAAGATATTCTTTCACGAAAACGGAGATTGGGAGATTACGAGACAGTAGCATTAACAGAAGAATGTAGTGCCATCATTCAGAGGAAACTTCCCCCGAAGTTGAAAGATCCTGGCAGTTTCACTGTTCCTTGCGTCATAGGAGAACATAACTTTGGTAAGGCTTTGTGTGATTTAGGTGCGAGTGTTAACTTGATGCCTTTTTCTATTTTCAGGAAATTACAGATTGGAGAAACAATGCCAACTTCAGTCTCACTACAACTTGCTGATAGAACGCTCGTATTTCCGAGAGGTGTAGTTGAAGATGTGCTGGTCAAGGTTGACAAATTCATTTTCCCAGCAGATTTTATTGTCCTTGATATGGAGGAAGACGCAGACGTGCCAATCATCCTCGGGAGACCATTCTTGGCTACAGGTCGAACCATTATTGATGTACAAAAAGGAGAACTAACCATGAGGGTACATGACCAAGAAGTAACATTCAATGTTTTCAAGGCCATGAATTCAAACTTGATGTGATACACAGTACCATTCAGAACTCTGATGAAAGACATAGTTCTACTGACAAACTTAAAACATGTCAATTGCCTGTGGAGCCTAAAGATAAAACGTCTTTTGTACTGAAGAAGCCAATTCTTGCACTACAAGCAACAGAAGAGAAAAAGTTCCACCAGCTCAATGAATTGGAGGAATTTCACAATCAGCCTTTTGATGATACCAAATTGTACAAAGAAAAGGGCAAGAAGAGACATGATGAGAAGTTAGTGCGCATACAACTGGAACCAGGGCAGAAGGTTAAAAACAAGCGTGTCAAGCACTACTGGGGAGAATCATTTGGGCGACAAAAAGAAAGTGTTACACTTTCAAATCCAGCTTAACGTTCGAGAAGCCAAGTCTGGCTGACGACTTTAAACTTAGCGCTCGCAGAGAGGCAACCCATGCAATTTGTGTATATATTGTGATTTGGTGTGATTTAATTTTGTGTGTTTAGTTTTTGCAGATTAAGTCATTTCAAGATGGAAGAAGCTCTCGCAAATCTTCACAAGCAATTTCCTTCACTCCCTCAAAAATCTCTGATGAAAGTCTACAAAGCTCGCTTGGAACGGATGAGGTTACTGACAATCCATGGTGTTCCTAATGATATTCGTTGGGTAATTGAAGCACGGGTCCGATTAGCAGGTGAGTCTTCTGACTCTTTTATTTCACATCTGCCTGGTTTTGGAAGAAGCACTTATGCAAAGAAACGTAGAGCTAAACAAATGGGTGTTTGTTACAAATGTGCACGATGGAATTGCAATACTCGTTGTCGTACTTTAGGAATGGTGTCTGATAATCGCGAAGACAAAATTAAATTCATTAGGGATGGCTTGAGTATGGAGTCTTTAGATGATATATCTTCAACTTTTGAGACGCATCCCAGTGGATATGTTCACATAGTCTTTCGCAAATTACATACACAATTTCAAAAAGAAAGACAACAGTTAAGTCTCGGGAATCTGACTCAAAAAGACCATGTTTGCCAATTTATAAGAAAATTGGATGGGAAGCTTGTCCCAGACGCATAGACGTCGATCAAGCCGCTACTTTTCTTGTAAATATTATATCTCTATGTCTTTTCCTAATAATTGTAATTTATTTTGTTGTTTTCTTTTATTTTCTCCGACAGGATCTAGACCTTTTTGACTATCACGATTTGTTTAACTAATAATTGTCATTTGGCAGGTACTAGTGCTATTATTTTACTCACTCTTTTCAGGTATTATAAATTCAACTCATCATTGCACTTTTGAAGACATCCAGAGTAAAACATGGAAGCCACTTCAAGAAGACGAGTTGAAAACATCTGTGTGTTTTGCGGTAGTAGTGTTGGTACTAAACCACAATACGTAGAAGCAGCACGGGAATTGGGTCGAGTCTTAGCTGCAAGGAATATGCACTTAATATATGGCGGAGGCAATCTCGGACTTATGGGGATCGTTTCAAAGGCTGTACAGGAAGGAGGCAGTCACGTTTTGGGAATCATCCCAAAACCCTTGGCAGAGGCAAATCTTATTGAACCATCAAACGGAGAAGAACTGATCGTGCCAGGTATGTCTGAATGTTTGGTAGAAATGATTAACTGTGCTGATGCTTTTATTGCTTTGCCAGGTGGCTTGGGTACATTGGAGGAAATTTTTATAGTACTATCTTGGGCGAACCTGAACATACACCAGAAACCAATTGGATTGCTCAACGTTGATGGATTTTATGATTTTCTTTGTGTGTTTCTTGATGATGCTCGGAGAAATGGGTTCGTGTCAAAACCTTTGAAATAACTCCTCTTTACTGCCAGAACTGCTCCGGATCTAATAGACCAACTCATAGCCTATGAACCACGAGTTGACCCTATTATTTCAAAGATAAATTGGTCTGAGGACGATCGTGGTAAGAGGCGTAGGATTAATCTGGATCTTCACCTTTAATTTCCTGTAGAATTTCAGCTAACCAGATATTATTTTCTAAACTCTTCTTCTACTTTTTAAGACATTGGGGACAATGTCTCATTTAGGTTTGGGGGAGGGAATTAGTTGATCAGTACCTTGTTTTTAGTTTGTGTGTTGTTTTTATTTTTAGTCCAAATTTTTTCGAAAAATACAAAAAAAATTGAAAATTTTTCAAAAAAAATACAAAAATATTTTGCGTTTTTGTGTTTTGACTAGAAAGGTGAAATTGGTAAGAGATAGCTGAGTAATGAGTCTCCACTCCTGAGACGTATCTCAAACCTATTTCGAACAAGTTAATTTTTGTTTATTTCATTTTGAATTATTTAATTTGTGAATTCTCCTTAAAACAGACTAAATGGATCTTCATATGCTCAGTTGACAGATATTATCAACATATATAGTAACATACGGACATGAGCTAAAATTGAAAAGTTTGTAATATTCAGTGCTCTAGTTTAATTGGAGGAAACATCTCAAAAAGCAATGGAAAAAAAAAAGTCTGAGATCCGAGTTATTAAGTCTGTAAGGGTGTTTTAACACTTAGTGCCTTAAAGCCAACTGGTTTGGGAGTCACTGGCCCAAAGCTCGTTACATGAATCGAAGATGCTGCAAAAATATATATATCTGAAGTCTGAGTAATTAAATCCGTAGGGGTGTCTTAACACCTGGTGCCCTAAAGCCAACTGGTTTGGGAGTCACCGACCCAACACTCGCTACATAGATGGAAGATATTGTATATAAATAAAAAATAATGAAAAATCAAAGAAAAAAATTTAGAAAAATGAGAAAAATTATTCCATTGCTACAAAAAAGTGTGAAATCTGATAGAATTTTAGGACAAAAATATTACTCTCTTATCAACTGCACTTATGACTGTTGTGGGTAAAAATGAGTTGTTTAATATTTTGTTGGCTGTGTATATGAAGAATGGTAAAAATAATCGGAGAATTCACTTATTCGGTAATTTAGAAGGAAAGAAAACAATTAGTAACTTGAAGTAGAAATTTCACCTGATTAGTCACTAACTTCCTTATTCTCTTTTCGCTTGTCTTTTTGCTTTTGTGTGCATTAGTTTGATTATCTTTTTACTTTTGTAAAACGTTTGTGGGTATCGTTGCTGTAAGCCCTCACGAGACTATAACTCGTCCACTAGGGACACCTAGGGGTTTAAAGGCTTGTTGCATATGCTAAATGAAACTGTGATCCCTACGAAAGTGGCTTAGTTTAATTTTATTTTTATTTTGTTGTTTTGCTCGAGGACTAGCAAAATGTTAGGTTTGGGGGTGTGATGAGCGGAAAATATATCAATATTTACCGCCCCTTTAACTTAATATTTTGTTTAGTTTCTCGGGTTTGATGAACGTTTTGATGTGTTTTAGTTTATTTTGCAGATAAAATAATATCGGGTCTCAATGAAATCATTTAGGATGAAATATGGGTCAAATAAGGGCAATTATTGGACTTGATATATTAATTTTGGAGATTGGAAACTTGAAAGGGCGTTTTGACGAAGTGCAGTTTTGAGAATTCCAGTTTTGCGCATCTGTCGTATTTTAGGCATAACTTTTTACTCAAATATCGGATTGAGCTAATTCAAGTGCCAGATTAAATAAGACTCAAAGATCTACAACTTTGAAAGAGAAAATATTTTCGAATTCTGAAGAGTTCATGACCGAAATTGATGAACCATCCAGAAGTGTGTGATGTGTAATTATTAAAGTCATTATCAATCATTTTCAAAGCAAAATATAAATTAATAAATAATTAATAAAAATTATCAAATCAACACCAAACAAGATAATCAATTAGTGGAGCAATTATGGATTTGGTGGAGTAATTAGTGGAGAAATTAATAATGGATTTGGTGGAGAATTTGATGGATGATTTGATATATGCAAAATTTTGCCTATAAATACCAAGTCGTTTCATTTGTAAAATTCATACTTTCTTGTTTGAAATTCCTAATGAATAAATAAGAAGATTGTATCTCGTTTGTTTATTTACAGCTTCTAGTAATTAATTTCCGCTTTCACACTTTCTTTTCTTTACTTTTCAGTTTTTACTTTCCGCAATTTACTTTTACGCACAAACCTTTTCTTTCTTTACTTTTGCAGTTTTTATTTTTCAAGCAATGAGGAGGTAACTCCCCTTTGCTGGGGTAAAAGATAAAGCTTTTATTATTGTTATCTAGATTAATCTCCCTTAAATATAAATATAAACTATTTAAAATCTGACTAATGAGGATACCGCTATATTGGGGCCGGTTGGAATTAATTATAAATTGGTTTTAACCTGACTAAGTATGGATACCGCCTGGTTGGT
Source organism: Zanthoxylum bungeanum (assembly GCA_019454045.1). Classification (NCBI taxonomy): domain Eukaryota; kingdom Viridiplantae; phylum Streptophyta; class Magnoliopsida; order Sapindales; family Rutaceae; genus Zanthoxylum; species Zanthoxylum bungeanum. The sequence continues at coordinate 78,759 of SKCR01039922.1, forward strand.
CGGTTGGTAATTAATTATTAATTTGACTTAATCAGGATACCGCCTATATGGGTGGTTGGTAATTATCACGCAAAGTTAATATATTATATTAAGGGAGATATAAAATAGTAGTAATAAAAGTTGATCCTCTAACCCCCAGCATTTTCTTTTATTGTACTTTTACTTTATTTAATTTCAGTAATTTACTTTTCAGCAATTTACTTTCAGTAATTTACTTTTATTTTTTTTATTTTTACTTTTTACTTTTTACTTTTTACTTTTCAGCAATTTACTTTTCAGTATTTAATTTTCATATTTTCTTTATGTCTTTTATTTTATTTAAATTTTTACTACCCGTAAATATGTGTCGTAACTAAGCCAGTTATCTGGGGTTGTGATGAAATCCAATATCACCGGTTTATAAGGGGTTAAATTATAGTTTGGGTTATATAAAGGTTTATTTATTGAGTCTTAATCTTAATGCTTTTTTATAACTGGCCATTAATAAAATTGAACTGGTAAACTTAAAATGAACTAGACATATGGATTTTAAGTTTAAGACCTTAGACTCAATAGCCCACGATCTTCCTTGAGGATAGATAACCCTTTAATAGATTTCCTTACAGGATAGGAATATACCTGTCGGGCGGGGGTAGCCATAATTGGAACTTAATCTTAATGAATCCAGGTAATTTGGTTGACATAGACATATGGTTCAATTGGGTTATACTGGATATTGTAGTTGACCATCGGAAGAGGCTTTTACATAATTTAGTGTTCCAGGTTAATAAATCAATATATTACCCAACTATAAGATAATCACTTTATCTTTAAAATGATATTGGAAGAAATCACAACCCTAGATAGTTTTTAATATTGAATTTTCTTAAAACCTACTTTCGAACAATTTTATTTACTTGTTTTTAAATTTAGAATCGTCACCATTTAAAATCAATCAAACAACCTGTTAGATAATAGTAATTATTTGACCTCATAAAATTAATAGATTAGATATTAAGTTCTCGTGGGATCGATATTTTTATACTACTTGAACGATACGTGCGCTTGCGTTATACGCGTGTGTTTACGCCGGTCAACAGTCTCGTTCGAACGTAGATACGAACGCGACACTAACGAAATAGTCCTGAAATTGTTATAAACTGCAAATACTTATATTAATATTAACTTAGTAAATCATATACTGAAACACATTAATCTTGGTAGTATAGATTTAAGTTATTATTAGGTATTCAATTATCACAAGCATACACATAGTGATAAAGTTGAAATTGATTGTGTGTTGCATACTTGGGTGAGAATTTAAAAGTGTAATCATACACAAGAAATTACATCCAATCTTGATTGACACTTACACATATATCTACACATATCATATATTATTTGTGCTATTGAATAAGTGTAATTTTGGGTTTGAATTGCTAATAGATCCTATTGAAAAAGTGTTTAAAGAATATTCTGTCAAAAAGGCGATAAGAGCCTAAGTGGTCAGTGATTTAAGTGGTTACTCCAAACCCCCTCGTCCTCTGAGAATATTCGTTTATTCATTTTTCTAAAGAATCTTTAGTTGAAATTTAAAGACTTGTGTTTATTGGAACCACCGTCCAATAGTATAATTTGTCTTTTGTAGACTAATTGACCCCGTTGGATTTTCCAGTTACAAATGGCTAGCGGAAACATCACAGTACCGGTCTCTCATGGAGAAAAGCCGGAGAAGTTTGGTGGGGCAAATTTCAAACAGTGGTAGAGCAAAATACTGTTCTACCTGACAACTCTCCAGTTGGTTAAAATTTCTCAAAGATCCTCCGGGTCCTGTGGAGGGTGAATCGGAAATAGCCAAGGAAGAGTGAGAACAGACATGGATGTCTGGAGACTTTCTGTGTAAGAACTACTTTTTGGATGGTCTTGACAATACCCTGTACAATGTGTACCAATGCATGACTTATGCGAAGATTCTCTAGGAATCTCTCGAGAAGAAATACAAAACCGAGGATGCTGGACAAAAGAAATTTGTCGTGGGTAGGTTCCTGGACTACAAGATGGTAGATTCAAGGACGGTGATGTTTCAGTTGGGTGAACTGTAGTTGATCATTCATGAAATACTGGATGAGGGAATGAAACTCTTTGAGATGTTTCAAGTTGCCGCTATAATTGAAAAGTTGCCTCCATCATGGAAGGACTTCAGGAGCTATCTGAAACACAAAAAGAAGCAGATGAGCCTTGAAGGCCTTAGTGATCGATTGAGAATCGATGAGGACAACAAGATGTCCGAGAAGGCCAGTTACAAGACTATGGAGTTTAAGGCCACATCATTGAGGGTGTAAAGGGTAGCAAGAAGAGAAAGAACAGTGGAGCTGATTCTTCCCAAGCGAATAAGAAGTTCAAAGGGAAATGCTACAACTGTGGAAATAGTGGTCATATGTCAAAGGACAGCAGAAATAAGAAGTCTCATGACAAGGGCAAGAAAAAGAAAAATGAGGCCCATGTCACTGAAGGTGAGCAGCTGGCTGATGAGATCTCAGAGATGGAACTATCAGCAGTGGTAACCGAAGCCAATATAGTTGGGAATCCGAGAGAATGATGGGTAGACACTGGGGCTACTCGTCATATCTGTGCAGATAACAAGATATTTTCCTTGTATCAGAAGGTCGATGGTAGCGATCATCTGACAATGGGAAACTCGTCTACCTCTCAGGTGGTTGGACAAGGCACAGTGGTTCTGAAGATGACATCCGGAAAAGAGCTAACATTGAAGAATATACTACATGTTCCATATATTCGGAAGAACTTGGTCTCAAGCTCTCTCCTTAGTAAGGCTGGTTTTAAGATTGTGTTTGTTTCTGATAAGTTTGTAATGACTAAGAGTGATATGTATGTAGGAAAATGATACATAACTGAGGGCCTTTTCAAGCTAAATGTAATAACTGTCAATCGTGCTATTAATAAAGCTAGTACTTCTGCTTATATTATTGAGTCACAAAATATATGGCATTGGAGGTTATGACATATTAATTATGATACCATGCGTAAATTAATTAACATGGACCTTATACCTAAATTTACAATTGATAGCCAACATAAGTGTGAGGCATGCGTTGAAGCAAAAATGCATAGAACATCATTTCATTCTATAGAACGCAGTTCTGAACCTTTAAAACTTGTAGACACTGACGTGTGTGACATGAATATTGTGCAAACAATAGGCGGTAAAAAGTATTTTGTCACTTTTATCGATGACAACACAAGATTTTGTTATGTGTATTTGCTGAGGAGCAAAGCTGAAGCTATTGAGAGCTTCGTACACTATAAGAACGAAGTTGAAAATCAACTTGGCAAGAAAATCAAAAGAATCAGGAGTGATAGAGGTGGTGAATACGTTTCACCATTCGGTGAATATTTTTATGTGCACGGAATTATTCACGAAACCACTGCTCATTATTCTCCTCAACATAATGGGATTGCGGAGCGTAAAAACCGAACGTTGAAGGAAATGATGAACGTCATGTTGACGAGTTCGGGTTTACCACAGAACTTATGAGGGGAAGCCTTGCTTTCCGCGAACTACGTTCTAAACAAGCTTCCTCACAGAAGATTGGACAAGACACCATATGAGTTGTGGAAATGTCACGTACCTTCCTACAAATATCTAAAAGTGTGGGGGTGTCTTGCCAAGGTAATGGTTCCTAAACCTAAGAAGGTTAGAATAAGACCCAAAACTGTTGATTGCATTTTCATTGGATATGCTCGCAACAGTAGTGCGTATCGATTCTTGGTACACAAGTCTGAGATTCCTGACATCAATCCGAATATGATAATTGAGTCAAGGAATGCGACATTTTTTGAAGAGATGTTTCATTGTAAGGAAAGACAAAGAATATAGTCTCTCAAAAGAACAAATGATACTGTCAATGACAGTGATCAGGTTGACCGAGAATCAGATCAACGCGTAAACGTTGAGACAATCGAACCTAGACGTAGCAAAATAGCTAGAACGTCTAAGTCGTTTGGTCCAGATTTTCTGACATACTTGTTAGAAAATGAGCCTCAAAACTATAAAGAAGCTATGTCTTCTCCGGAGGCACCTCTGTGGAAAGAGGCTATTAACAGTGAGATGAGTCCTAATGGGGGTAAAGATAGATTACCTTTTGATAGTAGATCACCTATTTCAAGTAAGAAGTGAGGCCGCTTCCATGGGAGCTTTTAAAGGCGAGTTACCCTAAAGTACTTGACGAATCAAAGACCGTTGTTCAGGGCCAAAATGAACACTACCGTAGAACGGGAAAATGGTCGAATTAAAGCTGTGTGTTGGCAATTGTCTTGGTTTACACCAACGGCAGAACAGTTCAAGACTATGGGTCACTGGTTTGCCAAGTAAATCCGATTGTCATTCACTAGGAAAGGTTCAAGGAGAAAGCTACCTATTTCGATGCAGCTTTAGTTCATGGTAACTCTCTCAAGTGTCTACATGAATATTTGAAGAATTGTGGGGGATTGTTGTAAATTCTTCTAATATTCATTAAAGATATATATGTCTTTTGGATGCAATGGGTGCATGAGATGGGTACAACCATTTGGAGGGTTGCACCCCACTCCAATGGGTGCCCTATTGGCACCCTTCCATGCCTCATAAAAGAGGCATGTTATCCTACTACAAGAGACAGACAAAAAATCTGTTTTTGAGTGTCATAATTTCATTTGCTTTTGAGAGAGAATTCCACCAATTCCTAGTTCAAATACTTGTTAAGGAGTGCTCCTTGAACAAGAAGTAACCAAGTTATCCTGGGAGAACATTGGCCAACGAATCCATGAAGTACCAGTGACTGAGGCTAATAAGTTCTTAAGGACAGAGATCTATCTCGACTTGGATTGCATTTCATCGATTTTTCCAGGTTTTTGTTTACTGTTCAAGTTTTAGGGTTTTACATATTTTGATTGGTTTTTTCTGATTTTGATTCGTTGTGTTGCATGTTAGTTTCTGTTTAATAACACTATTTGAACCACATAAATTAACTTATAAGTAATGGAACAAATGCTAGATATAAACTAACATGTTCAATTATCATTTAGTTATAAGTATTTGAATATTGTGAAGTTCTACTGGCGGTCCTATCTATATTATATTTGAAGTATTTACTATTAATCTATAATTATGTATGATATGTAACTAAAACAAGTTCTTACTAGTGGTGAAAATTGGTATTTAAAGGTTGGGTTGTTCTCAATTTAGCTTGAGGTTTGAATAAGCCACTACAATCGCACGCTGTCTTTTCAGACCGATGGACTAATTAAATAATTATTGTATGAATTGTGAAAATGTCAATTCCTGATCAAATGTGAGTTAAGTCAAAACTAATTTATAACCCATTTCTTTTATTATTTGATCCCGAATGTTCAGTTAAATAAAACCGTTTGAAAATTATTAGATCCAGTCCCGAGACACTAACAACATTTTATTCTAATGTAGTTGGTAGTAGAGGTGGTCACGGTTCGGTTCTCTATTTTTAAGAGAAAAAATAAAAAAATTGGTTCGGAACCGATACCTAACCGAACCTTAAGGTTACAGTTCCAAATTTTGTGGAACCGTAACCGAACCGTTTGGGGATTCGGTACCTTACGGTTCCATCCGGTTCGATTCCAGATTGGTTTCGATTCCGAACCGGAACTGTGGCCGATTTTAGTTGGTAGTATATTATACATCATAAATATTCATGTGTGGACCGGAGAGAATTGAAAATTTTGGGGGAAAAACATAGGATTATACATAATGTAGTGGGCGTTGGTGGACTATGAATTTTGCTTCAACGGAGGTCATAATGAGGAAACAAAAAAAAAATCAATAAACTGCAATTCATCTCGCAAGCACATGTATATGCATAATGATAGCTTAAAATTTTCAAAAACTTGATCATTATCATGGGTTTGTAATCTTTGCAATAATGTGATTCGGATCTTTATCCTGAATATTCAGGAAAAAGAGCCAATAGAATTTGTCGTTTTTATTGTAATGAGCACGGTATCTTTTGTCGTTTTGGACGCAAACTTTGCAACTTAAAGCAAAAAAAAAAAAAAAAAATTGAAAATTAAAATACACCCATAATGTGTAGTTGCTTAAAAAAAAAAGCACCGAAAAAAAAACCTTTAATCATTCAAACCAAAAGCCAAAAACGGTCAGAAGCCAAACACCCACCACAAGTACTTGTTGAATACTTTCACATCTCCGGCTCTCTTTAATCATTTCCCACTCTTATTTACTTTTCTGTGAAAAGCCACCGAGGGCATTTTTTTGTGTGAAAATTTTCATAATAACTAAAATTTTAGGGGAAAAAAAAAAGAAAGAAAAGGCAAAGACTAAAGAGTTTGTCATTTAGGTGTCTTTTTTTAGACCCCACATCAAGAGACATAAAATGTCCTTGGGGCTTGGGCTAGTGAATAATTTCGTGGGGGCCCGAATAATCCTACACGACCAGCTGCAGGTTCAGTCTGTACAATCTTATGTGTTTTGCTTTTGACCGATATCTCGGGTTCGCGGAGAACCAAGTTTTTGATTCTTTTCTTCCTAATTTTTGATAGCGATATTATGAATATTAACTCATAGGATTGTCTCCGTACTAAAAATTTAGGATTTAAGTGTTGAATCCAATTAAATATATTTTATTGAGATCATGTCTCCTGATGTAAAAAGTCAATGACTTACATTGATCTGTGTTAGAAAATTTATGAGGGCACGAGACATATATCTCGAGGATTAATTGAGGTATACGTAAGTTGGTCCGTGTGAAATTACAATTTAAGAATTGATGAATGTTTTTGGTCGACGGTTGATTTTCGTTACAGTGGCAAATCGGTAAACTCACTCCTCGAACAATCCTCACTCAACTGTGAATTTGTTTGGTTTGATGACCAAATAAAAACTTAACAAAAAGATTAGAAAACACAAAGAATAGACAAAAGGTTTAACATGGTTCGGCGGAATGGATCAAACATACGTTCACGAGCACAAGGAAAAAATGAAGTTTTTATAACGTGGTCGGGTATGTCCGACCTGCCTGTCTCTCAAGCTTGGCTGACCAACTTCTTACAAGCTCACTCTTACACTTAAGCTTTTTTACTCTCTCTTTTACAAGTTGTGCGTGAATGAATTCAGTCAACCCCATACAATGAATTCTCAACCGCTTTATATACTAGGGCAAATTCTACTGTTACACTATCCTCGTGATGTCAGCCACGTGAATTCACCATCAATGTGATGGCTCTCTTCCCCAACTGCTCTGCCTAAAGTAACTCTGCCACCTGACATCTCTTTAAACCAAGCCACTATATCCTCTGCTACACGTTACCTCCAGTTTATAATCTGTCATGTCATACCTCTTTGAAAGATGCAAGTTCCCATGTAGGGCTTACGTCATTTCATCCCGATCATACCATTATTACCACTTCGGCCCGCCCTACCACGTCGGGAGACAGAAGCAACAGATGTCCTAGCCTACTGAGCCACCAGGTCGGGTCGTTAGTGATGGACCACCTCGGGTCAGCATTCACAGATGCTCGCATTGTCCAATCTCATATCTTCTCATCAGGTCGGGTCGGCAGTCATGGACCGCCTCGGGTCGGCCTTGAAACACAAACAAGTCTGGTCTTTTGTTGGGTCAGACGTCTCTGCTACCTGGGCCTGAGCCCATTATCTAGGATGTGAAAATCCATTTATACCCTTCCTCAAGGTTCTGACTTATTGGGGACCGTAAACAACCATTAACATGTTTGTTTCTTAATAAATTAAAATAAACACGATGAAAAAATTTAGAGAGAAAGTTGGATGAATGTAGAAACATTTGTATTGATTGACCACACATACAATGGCTGCCTTTGATATATTTATATTACATGCTCAGTTGTCACGCGATCATCACACGTTTTGTAACTAACAAAACTAACTTTTAACCATTTAGTAATTTATAACTAACTTTTACCTGTTTAGTAATTTATAACTAACTATTAACTAATTCTTCATTAGTGTCGTTATTAACAGCCTTCTTCAAACTCAATTTCTTGGAATAATGTTGAGCTTGGATCTTAGGTGAACAAACTGATCAAAGGTCAATGGCTTTGTCGAGATATCTGCATATTGTTCATGACTAGGAACATGTCGAATCTAAAACTCTTTTTTTGCTATGTGATCTCTGACAAAATGAAGATCTAATTCAATATGTTTAGTTCATGAATGATACTTGGGGTTGCTAGCAAGGGCTTCACCACTCTTGTTGCCACACTTCAACTCTGGTAACAAGTATCCAATCCACATGACTCCAGATATTGTCAAAGAAAGTGCTCAATATTCTGATTTATGTTGTAGACCAAGAGACAATATGTTGTTTTTTGATGACCATGACACAAAATTATTGCCTAGATACAAACAGTACCCATACAAACCTTCTGTCATCCAGGTCAGCCCCCAGTCTGCATCAGAATAAACTGTTAACTCAAGAGACCCTTGATTGTATAACTGAAGACCATAGTCTGTTGTACTTTGTAGGTATCTCAGAACATGTTTGCAAGCTTGCCAATGCAGTATAGATGGAGAAGACAAAAATTGACTGAGCTTATTTGACAGTAAAAACAATATCACGTCTAGTGAGCACCATATACTAGAGGGATCCAACAATGTTTCTGTAGAGAGTAGGATTGTCAAATGCTTTCCATTTATTTTCACAAGTTTCTTAATTGTGCTAATAGGTATTGGACACCCTTTTACTGTCAATCATATGTGCCTTAGAGAGAATATCACTAATATATTTTTGTTTGAGATAAATGCAAACCATCAACTGAATGTGTAACCTTCAGTCCAAGAAAGTAATTGAATTCTCCAAGACCCTTCAAGACATAAGTTGTGCTGAGCTTTGAAATAAGAACTTCAACAAGGGTGGAACTTGAGTGAGTTATCAATATGTCATCAACATAAATCAATACTATCACAATATGAGCATTCAGATGCTGAATAGATAGAAATAAATATGATTTAGTAATGAAAAATCCTCATTCAACCATAGAGCTTTTCAAATTATCATACCAAGCTTTTGGTGCTTGCTTAAGGCCATACAATGCCTTGTTTAATTTGCACAATAAGGGTGTTGTGTACCTAACCCTTCAGGTTGATGCATATAAATATCCTCTGTAAGCACTCCATTAAATAATGCATTATTAATGTCTAACATGCCAATATTTCATTACAACTAAGCTTAAGACAACTCTGACTGTACATGGCTTAACTACTAGGTTAAATGTCTCGAAGAAATTCATCACATAGGTTTGATGGAAGCCTTTTGTAGCAAGCCTTGCTTTATACTTGTAGATACTGCCATCAAGATTGTGTTTGATCCTGAACATCCATTTGTTGCCTATTACATTGGGAGAAACTTCAGAAGGTACTAAGGTCCATGTTTTATTTCTTTTCAAAACATCACTTTCTTCCTTCATGGCTGGAAACCATTTTCTATTGGCCATGGCACTTTTCACACTAATTAGTTATATATCTTGAATTGCAACCAAATATGTCTTAGGTTTGAAAGCGTCTACTTTAGATCTAGTAATCATAGAATGTTGATTTTGATGTATAGGTGCTCTAGCCTTAGAGCAACACTTCTGGAGGTATTTTGTTCTATAGTGGCTAACGGTGGTGAATTAGTGCGAACACTTGAGTATGGTTGAGATTTTGATGCTGAAATTGTATGCTACTACTGTCAATGATGTTTAGAGTAGAATAATCTATGGGACATTGAATAGTGATTTATGAAATTGAGACATAATGTTCATGAATAATAGAATCAGATTTAGGTTGAAATAAGAAATTATAAAGGAACTCATTTTCATTGAATTGAACATGTATAGCAGCATAAACTCTCCCATCATAAGCCAAACATTTGTACCATTTATGAATAGGACTAAAACCAATCAAAACACACTTTTGAGAATGAAAATCCAACTTGCGTTGGTTATAGGGCCTTAAAATAAGGAAACATGAACATCCAAATGCTCTAATAAATTGATAATCAGGCAATTAACCATGAAGTTTATGAAAATATGACTGGTTCTTAAGAATTGTACAAGGCAATCAATTGATAAGAAATATTATTGTATAGAATGACACCCATAAAAATTTCAAGAGCATTTGGGCTTGAGCAAGTAGAGTTAATCTTGTTTCCATAATGTGTCTATGATTTTTTTCTACAATTCCATTTTGATGATGGGTGTGAGAGCAGTTAAGTATATAACTTAACCCTTCTGACTCGAGAAAAGATTCAAAAGCTTTAAATTATCCCCACATATCAGTTTAGGGGGCATTGATGGAGAGGTAAAACTGTTTTTCAACCAAAGTTTCAAACCTCTTAAAGGTTTGTAAGGCTTCAGACTTGAATCTAAGGGGAAAATCCATACATATCTAGTATAGTTATCTACAAAGAATATATAATACTTATATTCATTTATGGAATGAATAAAGACATAGCCTTATAAATCAGTATGAATAAGCTCTAAGGGTTGCCTAGTAGAGATTTCAGTGGTGAAAAAGTACAACTGATGTATTTTTCCAATTTGACATGCATCAAAAATTAAAAAGGAACATTTGATTTATAAAAGATGAGAGGTTGAGATGCCAAAATGGTTTGTAAAACATGTTTATTTTCAAATCTGTTATGCAATAGATTTAGTGAAACAATGTTTGCAATATTTACAAAAGCTTCTAAATGAGAGTTTGTTGCATATGATTTTTTTACATATACATCAGTTTTATTTGTATCAAGAATTGAAAGTATTGATTTAGGTTTGAGAGATGGAATCAGGGAATGATCATCACTGGACAATAGCTTGTACAATCCTCCATCATCAATACCTCTAGCTAGAAGTGTCTCATGCACCATGTCCTTAACATAACAAACATTTGAGTCAAATTCAATGTATACATTATTATCAACAAGAAGTTTGGATATACTCATGAGTTTCTTAGTGATTTTAGGCACATATAGAATATCAGTCAAGTAAAGTTGATAACCATAAGTGGATTTCAAATTCATAAATCCAGTATGAGTTATAGGTATATCTTGTTTATTGCCTACTAACAGTTGTTGATTACCTGAGTATTCTATAGATTCAGTCAGATTCTGCTTGTCATTTGTGATATGGTGTATTACTCCACTATCAAGAAACCACCATTGATCAACAATACCCTTTTGTGTTGCCATGAAAGCAGCCATTAGTCCTTGATTGTGACCAGAAAAGTGTCATGAAAACTGACCACATTGACCATTTTAACCATAGAAACCAAGGTTTCTATAACCATCATGATTACTAAAACCAGAGAAGTCTATATTGAATTTGTTTCTACATTATATTGCTGAGTGATTAAGCTGAAAACATATCTGACAGACAACATTGAGCCCTCTACCATTGCCTCTTGAAAAACCACCTTTGTTAAAACCATAATTTCCATTGATACCTCCTCTTGAATTACCTCCACAGGCATTTCCACTGTAACCACCTTTGAAACCTCCTCTAAAACCTCATATAGGATTATAATCATTATACTAATTGCCCCTACCATGAAAGTATCATCTGCCATTATTATTATTACTACCTCTACTATAGTTTCCTTGATTCCAATTAGCCTTACCATTCCGGTTATTTACATTTTTTCCATAACCAGTTTAAGCCATGTTAGCAGCAAAATTCTATTTTGTTTCTTTATTATCATAAGCATGATTGCTTTCTAACCTAGCTTCATGACTCAACGGCATAACATAAGCTTCATTGACACTCATATTATACAAATTTGCTTCAATATACACCACTACTAGATCATAGTGTTGGCCTAAGCCAGTGATCATATGCGTTTTAAAATCCAGACTACTAACTGGACTTCCAGGCTCCAGCCAAGACTAATTCATTAGCAATTGCTTTTAACTTTATGAAGTACTGTAACATTGTTAAGTATCCATTACGAAGATTACTCAATTGAGTTTTGAGATGTACCTTATTGGCCATGGATTCTGAATCAAATTGCTCTTCAAGATTGTCTAAATATCATGATAGGATGAGGCACCTACAACAAGGCTCATAATCTCAACAGAGATGGATGACAGAAGGCAGTTTAGCAGAAGCTGATCTTGACGGTCCAGATCTCGTACTCAGGATTTGATCTTGTCTCAGTCGTGCGGTCTTTTGATTCTGATCGAATGAACTGATTGGGACAATATCTTATTCCATTGAGAATATCTTTAACTCCATTACCACGCACTGAAGAAATAACTTGTGACTTTCAAATCATTTAATTAGATCGATCCAATTTTACAGGTGATATGAATGTAAACATAGTTGAAGACATAAGAGATTATGTGTTTGCATTTGAGGAAGCCATGAATAAGCCTTTTTAAAGCTCTGATACCATGTGGAATTACAATTTAAAAATGGAAGAAAGTGTTTGTTTCTTGAGAAATTAAAAGAAACACAATGAGAAAGTTTAGAGAGAATGTTAGATGAATTTAGAAACTCTTGTATTGATCGACCACACATATAATGACTGCCTTTGATTTATTTATATTACACAACACCTCGATTACCAAAAAAAAATTAGATATTTCGAATATTCTGTGTTTTATTTTTCATTTGAAAGTGAATACTTTGGTTTATTTGAGAGAGTTTTTTATCACAATAATTTATACATTTTACAAGTCATTAAAAACTTTTTTTTTAATAACTATTTAGTAGTTGCGGCTGTCCAAATTGTACTTGTTTGAAACGGTGATAAGTGATATCAAAATCAAATATACATGAAAATATTTAAAATAATAGTCGAAAATATTAAACTGTAATATGATGACACTTATGATATAAATTTTTTTACTGAGATCATCATGTTTAGACGGCTTGTATATATATATATATATATATATTGTATATACGAGATTAAAACGGGTTGTATCTCTTTCCTAATGGTCAGAGAGAATTTCTTCTCACCATGCTTACAGAAAGACTTCAATTGAGAAGTGATTTATCACTTGACTGTTTGTGATTTTCATTTTTTTTTTAATTATTATTTTAAAGAATATGATGTGATTTGAAAATGCTTTAATTTTTTGTTGGTAGGGTTTTGATTCAATCATGGAGGCTTAAAAATGGATACATCATTATCGTCAAAAGTGTTTTCAAAACTGAGAAAGTGATTATGTTTGGCTTTTACTTTTATAAAAAAAGAAAAAGAAAAAGATTATTGGAGATGACAAAAGGTGATTGTTGTTGGGATTAAAGTGAGGCTGGCTTTGATGTGGTAAAGACCAAACACAGCATTATCTTCTTTTTTGACTGATGTTATACATATTCGTGCCCAACATTATCCTTTGATTGATTGTACCTTTTATTTTTTGAATCTTTTTTGGTCGTAATTTGACGTACATGCACTTCATTTTATTGTTTATTTTTATCAAAACTTTTTGAATCTAACCATTTTCATTATTTGAATTTTACTAATTATTTTAATTAAAACGAAATCTAAAGATTTTTCAAATATTTGAATAAAAAAAATTACTATTTATGTTGAGTCTAACCCTTTATTTGGATTGAATGCAAGGAGCCAATGAGGTTTATTAAAGTATGGTAAGTTAAGGTAATAAAAGGGGAAATAAAGTATGATATGATAAAATGATGGTTTAATAATATTGTTGTATTTGGTTAGAAGATATTTAGTAAGGTTAAATATAAACATACATAATTATCCTTCAAGTTCACATCACGATATTGGGTTATGACAAGTTCTTTTTCAGTTTTCATGTATATGATTTACGGTTCACGTTGTTGTTTATGGTATGTATATAACTTACAGCTCAACTTTCTCGATTTACTTATACTTCACGAATCAGGTTTGGGGTAAACTCATGTGTAACGTTATGTTATTATATGTTTCGTTCCCAATTTTCACTCATTAAGTCGTTCGTTCGAATTATTCTTTCCCCTTTCAATTCATGTGTTGCAGGTCTTTCACGCATGTAGAGGACGAGCTTTGGAGAAGATGGGCACCAACTGTAGTCATTAGGAACATGTTTTCAGGGGTCTACATGTATATGCATTTATCATGTTAGGCCATGTGACCAAAATTTTTGTATGTATAACATGTTATAAAACGTATGTTTCAAATTTTTCATGCATATCATATGTCAGTCATGCATGTATTCAATAATAGACAGCTCAATTGCTTGTGAAAATAGTACAAATACAAGTCTAGAACAAGTTATGACAAGTCACACATGTACACGTCATAAGGCTCAGTGAGATGATAATGTCGTCTCTTGTCGGTCACATCTTGGGAAACTGAGATGTGACATGTTGGTAGCAAATTTTGGGCGAATATCTTCACTTTTTCAAGAATATCCAAAGACCATACTGAACTCCAAAAACTACTCTTCTTGTGTGAGCTGCTAGGAGGACTGATTGCTTTCATCCTACAAGCAATCAGGTACCCCAATGTTCACCGAATATCTTCCATATTTATCGTAATGCCATATAAGTTTATCAGGTTTTGGTGGCTCTAGGTAGGAGGATTGCAAGAATTACAGCTACATCTTCTTGTCTGAAGGAATGGTAAATTTCTTCATGATCCCACTGGTTTCCTGTCGTAATTAGCTCCGCAACCTTCCCATCAGCCCATATACCAGCAAATGGTCTTGCTTTGGAAAACTGAAATGAACACTTAATTTCCCAACAGGATACTCCTCCATATAAAATAGATGGCCTGGATCATATCTGACCATGCATAAAATCTTAATTTTTGAAGTATATGGTCTTTAAGATTCTCGATACTAAAGACTCAGGCTCTTAGGTCACACGCCATCCTTACTTGGCAACCAAAGCCTGGTTAAAACTAGATAAATCTTAAATCCCAATCCTATTCGATATTTAGCTTGGCTTAATTCCTCTTTTCTCTGTAGTTGAGTCCAATCAAAAAGTCGTTATGGCTTTCTGAATTTCCTCATACAAACCTATAGGGATTCGGAACACACTCATGGAGTTACTGCTTTAATGAGGATTTCTTTACCACCAGAAGAGAATAATTTGCTTGGAGACTACATTGAGATTAAAAATTCGCTTTATTACTTCATCTTGGTTCGGTTGTGTGTTCCCACTAAAAAACATTGAAGACTATTCAAAATATAATACTTGTCCAGACGCTGCTGAATATTTTATCAAAAATGGCTTTCAGCTCCTTGCAGTCACCTTCTGAAGCTCTAGTAAAAACCAGACTATCATCTGCGAACATCAAATGTGAGATTGTAATCTCCTTATTGTAATCAATGTGATTACTTAATCTGCCATAACATATTAAATGATAATTATATTTGTGATGATTTGAATTAAGGATCTCAAAATCTTTATAATATTCTATAAGTTATCCCTCGGTACCATCAATTATCATGAGCTTAGTCGTATGGGGCTCATTCAGGCAAAAGTCCATGTCTCATGACAACTTTTAGCTGCAACAAAATCTTAAGCCATTTCCGTTGGTTTTCTTATCAAGAAATATCAAACTCAATGGGCCTAGTTTTACGTTTAGACTTACCCACCTCTAATCAAGCATCACGGCCTAGCCATTCAGAGTTCAGACCCACATCAATTTCCTTTGAAAATCTGGTTTTCGGCTACACACATATGCCCAGTTGTTTTTGTTTTTGTTTTCATAAAACAACCAATAAAAACAACAGAATTCCAGCTAGTGTTTTGAAAACGAAACCAGTCGGTGATCTAAGAGATTCAATAGATCACTGGTTGAATTGGTAAAATCAGATGACGTCATAAATAATTTTAAGTAATTACAAATTATAAAAATAATAATTTTTTTTTTTATTTTTTAGTTTAAAAAATAAGAACCGGTCCAATCCAAATTCACTGTTTTAACCGATTTTTTAGAGATTCAAATTGAATTCATAACTGATTCTCGATTCGACCGGGTTAACCGACCGATCCGATTTTTACGATACTGATTCTAGCTTCCCATATGGAGTACCATTGTCTAGCTAGTATAATGGCATCATTTATTAAGTGGCCGTCATATATAACTTTTGTATGGGTAAAATACATTTTTCTAATATAAAAAGCTCTTTCTTAATTCAAGGTTAGTACTTTTATATTTCTAAAATGGTCGGCTCGGTGCAGTTTTGTGAAAAGTGAGAGCACATGTTAACATTTAACAGAAATTAATCCTTAAAGGGACGTTGAGGTATTATGTTCGAATTCAGAGAGTGCGTTTCTTAAAAGAGCCTGAGACAGTCTGGGGTTTTACCTACTCCGCTTAAGCCGGGAATGAGTGATTTGGCGGCGGAGTTTCCAACGATTCCGAAAAAAAATAACAAAAACGAAGTCTTCGTTGTGTATTGGTGATAAAGAACTTAGAACTTAAATGTCAGATTTTGGGTTTAAGTCTAATGATGTATTTCTGGTAAGATGTCCTCAATGGTCGTGACTTGGTTGTGTAGGATTCAGGATCTCACCTTGAGATTCTGGGTTCGAATCCAGAGAGTGTGTTTCATGTAAGAGTCTGGGACAGTCGGATGTTTTATCTGCTCCGTTTAAGCCCAGAAGGGATGGATTGGCGGCGTGATTTCCAACGATTCCAAAAAAATTTGTATTTCTTGTAAGATCATATGACAGCTGGTTGTTTTACTTGCTACGTTTAAGCTCGAATCGGACGATTTGAAGGCGTGATTTCTACTGTTTCAAAAAAAAAAAAAAAAACAGAAATGAAATATATGTTGATCTATTTATTAAAAAATGGGTGTCTTTTAGAATTAGTAATGCTTTAAAGGGAGCATGTTTTGATGGCATTTTGAAACAATAATAAGGTAAAAATGCCGATCACATTAGCCGCTTTCTCGATTCAAAAATTCCAATGTGCTTTCATATCAAAATTACCCATTGGGGTGGGGGCAGAAATAAGAAACGTGGTTACCATATGGGAAACAAAAAGGTCAAATTGAATTATTGAATCAAAACACGAACACGAATGCAGATTTACATCAAATGAATTTGATGATCATGATTGAAGAAGCTACATGACCCCACAGCCACCTGCCTCTCTATGATTGACTTCACAGTCTGCTGATTGATTTCCTTTTCACCATGCATTGCATGTCCTCAGCCGATTATTAGGGATTGTTGAAAAGTTTGGGCTCGGTCCGGTCCGTCCGGGGTTGAAAAATCTCGGGCTGAATCCTGGATTATGATGTTTGGTTTGGGTCCGGGTTCGAGCCGGGCTCAATATAATAAACCTGGGCTTTAAAAAATTATATATATTTATATATTTATATAATAAATTTTATGTATCTGTGTGTGTATATATATATATATATATAATTTTTTATTATTAAAGAACCGGACCGGCAGACGCTCGAGCCGGGCTAAAAAGTCTGGCCCGAACCTGATCCATTGCCATCCTTACCAGTTATGGCACCAAGTATGATTAATGATTAAGGCTCTTAATTTTTTTAATAATATTATGGTATTGTTAAACACTTCAATATATATATATATATAAATGATTTCTTAAGTGAAATATGATATCAAAACCACGTAATAATGAGAGTGAAATAAGTCATAGATTTTTCTAATTTTGTAAATGATACTGTGTGGGATAAAAATAGGATAGAGAAAGAGTATTTGTTACATTCAATTCACTAGGCTTAACGTATAAAAAGTCCATTTCAATCACGAGCTTTGCGATAGAAGTTATCTATAACTTGGGTTCCCATTCATTTTTATGTTTGCGATTAGGTTGTTAATCAGAGTACTGAATGTTGAATGATGTATGCTTATGCTCTAATTATATTAGTGAATAGTGAATTATTCCAACCCACTTTATTGCCTACAAGTTTTTTGGCTTATATAGGGTCACACGTATGTAGGTGTCAAGCCTTGACTGTTACTTGTCCATAACTGGATTACTCTTCAGATACATGGTATACATTTAGCATGATACATGCTCTAATATAGTATTAGGTGTAATCACACATGTTAATTGTTGGGGTTGGTGCTCAGAGCGCCAATTCCCGGTTGTATTTCTTTTGAATACTTCTGTAAAACATTATTATTATGAATAATATATGCAGTTTCTATAATATAATGTATCTTTTTATATGGTAAAGACGTAATGACCTTAGAATGATTAGTCATGATACTGTTGCAAAAGCGTCGCAACTGACATTGAGTAGTATCATGACGTTGTCATTATCAGACTGTTCTGGTCAAGGTTTACACTACTTGGTCAGTATAGTAAACTCGTTGAGACCGGTACATGTCGTATACTGGAATATATGATTCCAATGGTTTCTCAATGAACCATTAGTCTTAGAGACTAGTATAGACATGTAGGTGTTTATAGCGGATAAACATTGAACGACTCACCGAAGATTCTTAATGGATGGTACACCAACGTCAATAAGAATCTTCTCGGGTTAAGTAGCACTTGTGATTCTTAGACTTGAGATGCCATTGTGGGCACATGAGACATCTTCTACACTTAGATGGCAGTCACGTCACCGATCTATTTAGATCAGACCTCCGCCTATTCGTTGGGTGTAGATAGATTCTCAGGGTGTCCTATGCGTATCAAGATATGATCTGTCAGTTTTGTATACCAGAGCATAGGTAGTCCATATGATTAGCAATCAGATAAAACCATGGGCCCGTGGTAAAGTTTAGAAGCTAGTTCTAAACATTCTTTTAGAGATTGGTAATAGAATAGTCGACTGGATAATCCCCATAGAGATTTGACGTTTACATCTATATCTCTGGGATTTATCCGGATACCTGTGACGGAGGAATTATACATTTGCCATGACCTCGACCTGTATGGTTCAGCGAGATTATCCGTGATCGTCATAATTTACGGGTGGATAAATTATGGACACGAAATTTGATTTCGCGACGGATATACCTGAATCTAGAGAGTCTCAATAATGAAATATACTCGTAGAGCACTAGAGCAACAAATATAAATAATGTTGATTATTTATAAAGTCGTTTAAAGATTAAACGCAAAATACATGCTAAAGGAACCCGATAGTCATTTGATTAATTATTGTGTATTTACATTTAATACTTGATTAATTTAAATACACATTAATTAATAGTCAAATTGAGATATTTGACTTATATCCTAAATGAATATATGTATTTAATATTTAATGTAAATATAATACATATATTTAATATATTTGTATTTAATTGATAATTAATTATTTAATTGTTAAATGATTAAATTAATTAAAATATAAATATCTTAACATTTGGATATTTGGTTTAAATGATTAAGTTGCCTTTGTTGACTTAATATAAATATCTATAAAGTGTTATTTAGATATTTAATCAAGTTGATCAAAGAAAATGAAATTAATATTCTTGTATTTGGCTTGGCCAAATTCGGCCAAGGCTAAAGTGTAACAAGTATATATTGTTTTCATTTCATTTCACTTTCTAACCTCAATACACTTTCTAACCTAAACTCCATTAAAAGAAAAACAAAGAAGCTAGAGAAGAAGAAATGAAAAACCAAAAGAAAGGCTTGGATTTAGTAAGTTTTCTCAACTTACTATTAGATAAGAAAATGTTCCTTATGATTAGGCAACATCTTGTGATGTTCTTAAGTTATTATTTTCTTTATTCTTTGTGTTTTTTGATGAATGGAAGTTTGGTGGAAGTGTTGAGCATGTATAATGATGGAAGCTTATGACTATTGTAGTAATAAGTATTCTTTTATGGTTTTGGAAACCTTGTTGCTAATCTAGAGTTGTTGACCCACTCTTAGATGACCTAGATTTGATCTTGAGTTGTTTCATTGGGTTGAGACTTTGATTGGATGGAAGAATGATGATTAAAGTAATTGATTTAAACTATTTGGTCTAATTTGTCCAATTTGAAGAAATTGAAAAATTAGGGTTCATGACCAATTCCAAATTTGGGGCTTTTCATTTATGTTGTGTATTTGGATTTTTATATGATGCATATAAAGTTTCATGTTGATTGGATTACATCTTGATGTGTTTTGAAGCATGAAATGACAAAGTGCACAAAATGACACCTTAATGGTGCATTCGGCCAAATGGAGAAAAATTGGGGATTTGGTTGCTTTTGGTGTTTTGATGTTTTAAACATGCTAAGTTCATCTTAGAAATGATTTAGAATCATTCAAAATTGATTTGATCAATTTCGGACTAAAATGGACAAAAATACCAAGTAAGGGTAATTCGGTAAATTCACTTAAATGTGATTTATTGAATTTTATTTTCATAATTTGATTATTGGATAATTAAATAAATATGTTTATTTAATTAATCCAAGAAAAAGTTTTGAAATCGAAAAATTTGATTTTCCACCGCTTCCGCTGCATTACCGGATTTACCCCCTAAAAACCCCTACATTAATATACATGTTAAAGTATGTTTGCATGCTAAGATAAATTGAATGTCATTAAAGTCTAATAGTCTTTTATAGTGATGTACATGACATCATATACTTCGAAGTATTGATGTTAAGGTTGAAATGCTTTCGGTGTACTTTGATGGGTTCCGGAACTGGTTTAGATCGGACTGGAATCGGCTCGGAGTCTCTCCATTCCGGAATGGAATGACCTTGGAGTGCTGTTACTTCAGAGTAACGTCACTCCGAGGTCGGGGCCTGATTGTTCCGGTCAAACCCTAGTTTCTTTGGAGGTGTCTAGATTCCGGAATCAGGTTCAAATTGCATTCGGGGTCGTTGGACTTTGGGAGTAACCTCTAACTCATGTCTACTAGTGCGATAGTTGTTGGGGGATGCGCATCGGAAGAGCGCAGTGGAATGCGAAAATGGTTTTTAAATATTTTAAAATTTTCCGAGCGAATTAATTAATATCAAATATTTTTAATTCATTCAAATAAGTTTAAATATATTATTTATTAACAGTTAATAACATAATATATTTCGAAACACGACGAAATATTTTACGAAAATATTTTTTGATAAATATTACGCGTAACGGGAAAATGTTCAAACCGATTGACCAACCACTGAGTCGGGTCAACCCTGTCACTTGGACAGTATTCGGTCAGACCTTAAGCTGCCCGAACAGTGCCCAGTTCGCTGGTTTCATAGCCGCAACTCAACGAGCCTGTTTCGATGCGAATTTCACCGTTTTCTCTCATTTTCACCCTGGAACAATTTTCGAAATTAATCCACCACCCAATACCCATCCAAAATCATCCAAATAACATACATTTCTATGAAAAATATTATGTTTTAAGGGACCAAATCAGATCTGATCCCGTTTTTATTTTTGTCTAATTTTCATGCCAAAATTCAATTTATTCACAAAATTAATCCAATTAATTTACACAAAATTTATCACCATAATACAAAGTTCCAAGAAGAATTCTAGGCAACATTATAGTGACAACATCACTCTAGAATATCAATTTTAATTTTAGATCAATTCCATAATTAATCATTTACACATGCTTACCAAGAAAAACAATTAAGGTTATTAAACAATCAATCACCAAATTTTATTTCATATACATATTAAATATATATATAAGCTTCAAAACAAATACAAGAAAAATAGAAATTGGAAATTCCAAATTACCTTAATTTCTAATTTCCAACTCCTTCAATTTTTTCTCCCTTGGTATTGATCAATTGTTCAAGAATCCTAACCCCCTTTTTTCTTTTGTTTTTCAACACATGAGAAGTGGTTTAAAAACCCTAACAAAAATGAAACAACTTCATTTATATTATTTTCTTTTCAAAATAATTTTTATGAATTAATTGTTCATTATAGAATCAATGGTGCTTAAGAGACAAAATATTTAGAGGGGTTTAACGAACTTTTGAGCCGGCTCTATTTATAAGATATTCGTGAAGGGCTATATCCATATGTAATGACTATATCAATGGACACCGATGTTGTTCGGTTTATTTAATCCATCTACGGTAACTGGAGTTCAACTTCGAGTTTTTAGTGGAATAACGCGGAGTTAATAATTCGTAATATTTGATTAAAGAGTTTAATTAATATTTCGGAATTTTTGGAGCTCGGAATCGTAGGTCCATTTAGTCCCCGTGCTAGCTCGATTAACTGTAGCAAACCTAATATAATTAGATTGTCTAATAATATGCTCACATTATATTTATATATTATTAATGAGATTAATAATATTTATTGTCACAAATGAAAACTATGTTAAATTAGTTTGATTATGAAATAATCAAGTCTTAATTATGAGATAATCAAGTTAGTAATAATTATGAGATAATTACTACAACATAATTGAAGGTAATTTAATCATTATTGAGATAGTGATTTTTATTTACCTTAGGAAATAAAGCCATATGGCTTGCTATGCTCTCCAATTTATTATGTCTATTAGGTGGCTTGTATACACCTAATAGTTTTGTCATTAGCTAATCCATTCTTATGCTTTGGTATGGCCTCCACATTTATGTGTTTGCCATTGAAAGAAAGCATTAGTTGCTTAATGACAAAGCCCTTTGTCTTTAGCTTATCATTTCTTATGCTTTGGTATGACATTCACATTTTTGTGTTGGCCATGCAAGAAAGCATTAGATGCTTAATGACAAGGTTAGTTGGCTTGTGTGAGAGAATATAATCTCTACCATTTCTCTCACTTCTAAGGTTAACATTTTTGCATTATTCACACAAGTTTTGTGAGAAAGAATTTGAGAGAAGATAGAGAGAGTTAAGAATTCACAAAAGTTGTGAGAGTGTTTGAAATTCCAAAAGCCAAACACCATTGTGACATCCTAATTCTCTAAATAGTTTAGAGGTTTGATCTTTGTGAGTAAAGCCCACACTTTGATTTATTGGTTTCGAGTCATAGTTCAGAAGATCGAGTGGTTGATCCAAGCGTTGGACACTGTTGTGATATTTTATATCGTACCGCAAGTGTACGGTGTCAAGTTTTAGTATAAATGAGTTTAGAATGTCGAACCCACATAGATTGCGTTAACTCACACTAAGTACTACAATTGATAATCCTAACTTTATTTAGAAAATAAATAATAAAGATTTTAATAAGTAAATATAAATATAAAAATATTTAGATATGAGAGACTAATACGATAGAGATTATAGATCCTGATTTCACCTAGCTGTCGCCTATGTATTTGTCATGCCAATTAATCCTTGTTCAGTTATATTGTTTATAAGTCAAGATTCCGAAAATATCCACTCCCTCTCTCGAGCATCAGTGAAAATATCATCAACTATAGACTTCGATATCTTTATAAAATTCTAGTAGTTAACAACTCATTATGCTTTGTGATTTTATGTTAACGATGAAGGTTGCAAGGCATTCTCTGTATTAGCGTATGACAAGTTTGGATGATAGCGATTAGGCACAAGATTTCCTCTATAGCTGTTGAAGTTCCGATTGTTCACATAATGGACTTACTCAAAGTTCGGGTTTCCTTCCAATAACAGCCTATTTGCAGCCGCCACTGATTCAATAGATGATACTCGTGGATTTTTCAGGGCTGCTATTTGAGTAGATAAGGTGGAAATCTGAGCTGTAAGTGCCATAAGATGGTTCACTTCATATATTCCAGCCACTTTGGTCACCGTAACACGTTCACTTGGCCATTGAAAATGGTTAATGACAATTTCTTCTAACAAATTATAGGCGTCCTCAGCCGATTTCTTGAATAGAGCTCCCTCAACTGCTGCATCAGCCACAGTCCTTTTCGAACTATTCAACCCATTATAGAACAATTGAATCTGGACCCAATCTGCATAATCATGTTGTGGGCATCTTCGTAGTAGATCCTTAAAGCGCTCTCATGCTTCATATAAAGTCTCAGTCTCCAGTGCTTAAATATACTGATTTATGCCCTCAGTTGAGCTGATTTAGCTGGTGGAAAGTGTTGGACAATTATGACCCATAACGTCACTATTTGTAAAAGACATTGTGGTTTTTGTACAAATTAACTATGTGACAATGAAATTGCATTTTATCATTTTGTAATTTGATTACTTAAATATATAAATGATAAAAGTCCTTATGATTAGTTCCGAATTATTAGATATGAGACAATATCAATCCATAAAGGTTTAATCATTAAATATCTCTAGTCGTAGTATTATCGAGATTGGACATCGATAATGCGGAATAGACTATTATTGCACTTGTGCGTGTTATGGAAGCGTAACGACATAATTCTTGTATATTTAAGTATTGGATACTTATGCAAGTATGATAGGAGGTTGTGTTTACCGATGGTATGGAAACAGCTTCGCTCTGGATAGACCCCGCGGAATCCCATTGGTAGTATGACTATGTGTCTATGTGAATCCGCATCAGGGTAGATGTATTTGGTCTGAACCTGAGACTTGCATCGCTAATACTTGCGACAATCAATACGCTTTGGTTTTGGTCGTCCAGGACTTTAACAGGTTCTGTGTACGCCTCTTCTGGATTTATTGAGAATCGTAGTGTATTGGGTGTGATGTCAAGACGGAAGTATCACTTCAGTCATATAGAGATGATGATCACGCAGTGATACAAAACCGGTACTCTAATTGGTTGCAACCATCGGGATAATATGACAAGGTCATGATTATCCGATTAAAGAGACTACTTGTTTGTGATCCAATATATGCTTCGTACGAGGCATACACTATTCCAGCCTCAGGCCTTGCATGTGACATCCGATACTAGATCGCAATACGCAATACTACGTATACTACGTCTGTCATAGATTATATATTCCTTTAAGAATATTTCTGGAGAATTGGGTAGGCACGATGCTTTGCTAGAAGCCAATCATGTCTTGTAAATCGGTAAAAACGTAATACGAGGTACGTACGTGTTCGGATAGTCCGACGACCGGATTTACTGCCAACATATCCAGGGATCTCATTGGTCGCTTCTCGAAGATTCACCGATGACGTATGATTCGAACATAATTAATCCAGGATTAATTACGACGAAAATTTATCTGGGATAAAATTTTATTTGAAGAGAGAGAACGATTAATTTGGAATTAATCGATAAAATAATATATTCGATATATTAAACAAAATTAGATTTCGACGCAGAATTAAAATTGGATTTTAATTCGGGCTAAGGAATTAATTTAGAATTAATTCACGAGCGACGTGAATAGTAATTTTATTAGGCATAATTATTTAATTAAATTTGATTTAATTACGTCGCAACGGAAAATTCGTTAATTCAGAATTAACGAACCCGAGCCCATAATGTGTTTGCGGGTCCACTCGGATTTTGAATTAAAGTGGGGCCCACAAGTCACATCGCAAGTCACATCGTCTGTCACTTTAGTGATGGAAGTCATGTCACCTTTTTGTGATTAACATCCAGTCACTATTTATGATGGAAGTAGATGGAGGCATTGAATGCCAATTTTCCCTCCAATTTGCTTTATGCTTTTTGGAAAAGCATATACCAAATGTTGTGAAAGACTTTTGTATTAAGTTTTTAGAAAAACAAAACAAAAGAAATTGAAAACTCCCTCTCTCTCTCTCTCTCTAATATTGCCGAAACTTGCAAGAACCAAACAAGGAAATTTTGTAGCAATTTTTCCTAAGCTAGCACTTGAAGGATCATATAAGGTGATAGGGAAACTAATCCTTTGAGCTTGGAATCAACATCAAAGCTTGGAGCTTGGATTTCAATTCAAAGGAGGAGCTTGGCCGAAACTTCAAGGAAGCAATTTTTGTGTTCAATGCATCCAACATCCGTTCTTTATAAGTATGATTCTGCCATACTTCTTTGTGTATTCATATGATTTCTTGCTTAAATTGATCTTGAGACACTTTAGAAACCCAACAGAAAGAACCTCTCAAGAAATTTTATGGTCATATCCTGCCATGTCATAATACTCCCCGTTTGTATTGATTGAAGCCAATCTCACACTTTATCCCCTAAAGAGAATGAGAATAAATGCAGTCTGATAGCCTCTTTACTCACACCATTCATTTTTATAGTATCTACAATCTCCAGGAACATCCTTAAGTGCAAGACAGCTGAACCCCCAAACTGATTCCTTTGTACCATGTTGATCAATGCATGTTTTAGCTCAAAATTGTTGGTGTTGATTGGTTGATGGGCAATCCCAGAATATGTATCATCAATGATCGGCTTGAAGTGATCTCTGATTGCCACCTGACGTGAGTTGATCTCTTTGTTTTCAGCTGTCATTGCTTCTTGTTCAATTTTTCTTTCTTTTCTTATTCTCCTCGCAGTTCTTTCAATTTCAGGATCAAACATGAGCGAGTCGAGACTTATGAATTTTCGCATTCACTGAAGCACCAAAAGAAAAAATAAAAAATCAATAAACAAAATAAAATAAATATAAACTAAAAATAAAAGATAAAAAACTAAATTAAAACTAAGATTACTTGGTAATAGTATTAATGTGAATTAAACAAACAATCCACGACAACGGCGCCAAAAACTTGTTGTGATATTTTATATCGTACCGCA
The DNA here is from genome assembly GCA_019454045.1 of Zanthoxylum bungeanum. Classification (NCBI taxonomy): domain Eukaryota; kingdom Viridiplantae; phylum Streptophyta; class Magnoliopsida; order Sapindales; family Rutaceae; genus Zanthoxylum; species Zanthoxylum bungeanum. The sequence continues at coordinate 105,281 of SKCR01039922.1, forward strand.
AGTGTACGATGTTAAGTTTTAGTATAAATGAGTTTAGAGTGTCGAACCCACAGGGATTGCGTTGACTCGCACTAAGTACTACAATTGATAATCCTAATTTTATTTAGAAAATAAATAATAAATATTTTAATAAGTAAATATAATATAAAAATATTTAGATAGGAGAAACTAATACGATAGAGATTCTAGATCCTGATTTCACCTAGCTGTCGCCTATGTATTTGTCATGCCAATTAATCCTTGTTCAGTTATATTGTTTATAAGTCAAGATTCCGAAAATATCCACTCCCTCTCTCGAGCATCAGTGAAAATATCATCAACTATAGACTTCGATATCTCTATAAAAATCTAGTAGTTAACAACTCATTACGCTTTGTGATTCTATATTAACGACTTCAAATGAACTTATATATTCTCTCGAACTCTATAAAACTCATAAGTTATATTCTCTATATCTATTCAAAATCTTCTATCTCGAGTGATAGATTTCAAACATATATCATCATATTTATGGCCAGCAAACACAAAGCATTAAACTTAAAAGAATATAAATAACTCAATAAAACTTCATAACAAAATTAACAATTAAAACAAAGGTTTAAGCATTAGTTACATCATTCTCCAAAATTAAGGAGTTTAGTTCATGACAATAGATAAAAACAATGAAAACAAAGTCATAAATCTAATGGAAATCATTAGAGTTCTAAGAAAGAAACAAGAAGATAAAACCTGAATTGAATCTCTTCCTCTTCGGACGTCACCGCCTTCGTCTCCTCTTTTTGCTCTTCAATCCTCCTCCTTGGATCTCTAAAAATATATGTTTTGGTGTTTTGTGCTGTGTATTAGCCTCCTCTCTTGAGTTTGGACGAACTAATGTATTTATAGTGGAACCCTGGAGTCATTGGGTATCTTAAAATACCTTAATTTTATGTTTCAGGATTGCGCGTGTACGTCTGATCACTCCCGCAGCACCGCAGCTTGGTTAATTGGCACCACAGCGCCAGCCTCTCTGTAATATGTATGTGAATGCTCTGCTGAGGGCGCTGTGGCGCCTGAACATGGCACTGTGGCGCCCTATTCTCGGCCTTTATGTATGGGCGTGGTTCTCCTGCTGGTGCTTGCTGGCGCCGTGGCGCCTGAACTTGGGCGCTACGGCGCCAGTAATAATTTTATCACTGGTTCATGCATTCTTTTTCCTATGCTCCCGTACGTGTCAAATGCATCCGTATGGTCCCAAAACACGTGCAAATGCCCCAAGATTCATGTATTAATGCTCCTACAAATAAAACATAAAATAAACTATAAATGACACGAAACATAACAAAATAATAGGCTAAGGATGCCATAATAAGTGGGTATAAACCACACTTATCAAACACTCCCAAACTTAAGATTTTGCTAGTCCCGAGCAAAAGACAAAATAAAAAAACTAAATTCACATAAACAATAAAAATAACTAAATTAACTAAGCCACTTTCGTATGGATCACGATTGCATTTAGCATATGCAACAAGCCTTTAAACCCATAGGCGACCCTAGTGGACGAGTTATAGTCTCGTGAGGGCTTACAGTGATGACACCCACAAACGTCATTCGCACATAATCATGCAAAAATATAAAAATAACAAAAGCATAGTCTCGATAGTTATGCACAAAATTCTTTTCTCAAAGAAAGCTTATAACTGAAATTAGAGAACCTTCAAAGTACGCAATGCGACTCAGATCCAAGTTCCTGAATAATTCATATAGGCTAGACTCACTGTGTGTGTGTGTGTAAAATTTCATTCACAGCTTGATTCCTAAGTAAGCCAACTTAATGATTTTGTTTAAAAATTGAGAGCGATGGGTCAAACCAACCTAGATATCTCAATTGAGCTCTGTAATTGCTTTATTTAGTGCTCAATATGGTATGATTTTTCTTTTTGTCCTTTCTTGTCTCTTTTTACTTCTCTTTTTACAATTTTTTATTTTTTTTTTTTCGACACACCTACCCTTTAAGGTAGCATTTCTCCTCATGGTGGTCCTAATACTCGCCCACGATTAGCTTCACGCTTATCGGTTATAGGTGGTTTATTTTCTTTCTTTAGAGATTTTTTCTTTTATTTCTAGTCATATCATACTTCATAACACTAGCAAATCAAGATAGACATCAAAGCAAACGGTCATTCATCGACATGCAATTTCTTCAACTAGTCATATTGTCAACTACTTAAGTTCTTACTACTAAAAATCTGTTATTAAGTGCTTACGAGTCTAACCTAAATCATTTACTCAAGGCATTAGATAAAAATCAATTGGGACTTATCGTTTCTAAAATTTCATCCATAAACAAACAAAATTCATCATAGAATTTATGTTTTACTATCAAAGACTAAAAACAATAATTTTTTTTAAATAAATAAATTAATAACAAGTAAACAACATGCACACACCCCCAAACTTAAAACTTGCATTGTCCTCAATGTAAGATAAATATAAAGAAACCATATTAAGGAACAACACTACCGTGCATGGAGTTGATCAAGCTCCTGCTCGTTAGAATTTGGTTGCGCGGGCGTTGTGTGTCTCGTGCTACCTGTATAAATAGCATGCAAAACGAATAAATAAACAAATAGCACACAATAAAATAAAAATTAAAAATAAAGAAAATAATAATAAAATAAATGCAAGGGTTGCCTCACCGCTAGTGCTAAGTTTAACGTCTTCAGCCAGACGCAACCACCCAAATGGTGGTCATGGTAGCTTCATCTTTTGTATCCACTGGCTGATTTGACATGAACAAGGTAGCTTGGCAGTTGTGTCAGTTTATCCAAATACCCATTACTGCTGTTTGGTCATGGAGGAAGAAATCTGCCCAATCTGTGTTTCTAAATACTTCATTATTGCCCTAATATTTTCCATGTGTGTCTCAATATAGTATAGCCTTGACTCATTCTTCCCAAACCTCGCTGAAGTATTAGCAACAAACGTGCTCATGAAATCTTCTAAGGAAGATTTCTGCTCAGCGCTTTGATAGTCAAAGCCCGATGAAGGTTGCAAGGCATTCTCTGTATTAGCATATGACAAGTTTGGATGATAGCGATTAGGCATAAGATTTCCTCTACAGCTGTTGAAGTTCCGATTGTTCACATAATGGACTTGCTCAAAGTTCGGGTTTCCTTCAAATAACAGCCTATTTGCAGCCGCCACTGATTCAATAGATGGTACTCGTGGATTTTTCAAGGCTATTACTTGAGTATATAAGGTGAAAATTTGAGCTGTAAGTGCCACAAGATGGTCCACTTCATATATTCCAGCCACTTTGGTCACCGTAGCACGTTCACTTGGCCATTGAAAATGGTTAATGGCAATTTCTTCTAACAAATTATAGGCGTCTTCAGCTGATTTCTTGAATAGAGCTCCCCCAGTTGCTGCATCAACCACAGTCTTATTCGAACTATTCAACCCATTATAGAACAACTGAATCTGGACCCAATCTGCATAATCATGTTGTGGGCATCTTCGTAGTAGATCCTTAAAGCGCTCTCATGCTTCATATAGAGTCTCAGTCTCCAACTGCTTAAATATACTGATTTCTGCCCTCAGTTGAGCTGATTTAGCTGGTGGAAAGAACCTCTCAAGAAATTTTATGGTCATATCCTGCCATGTCATAATACTCCCCTTTTTTATTGATTGAAGCCAATCTCACGCTTTATCCCGTAAAGAGAATGAGAATAAACGCAGTCTGATAGCCTCTTTACTCACACCATTCATTTTTATAGTATCTGCGATCTCCAGGAACATCCTTAAGTGCAAGTTGGGATCCTCTACAGCTGAACCCCCAAATTGATTCCTTTGTGTCATGTTGATCAATGCAGGTTTTAGCTCAAAATTGTTGGTGTTGATTGGTTGAGGAGCAATCCCAGAATATGTATCATCAATGATCGGCTTGAAGTGATCTCTGATTGCCACCTGACGTGGGTTGATCTCTCTGTTTTCAGCTGTGTAGGCATTGCATTTTCGCATGTGAAACCCGATGATGAGTCTCAATTGGAGGCACTACCTTTTTAGCTAAGGATATTGCGGGAAACGGAGGTCGGAAGGGGAAATTCGGAAAAGTATGTCATCAAGTTCATTCCACAAGTTCACTGTCTTCGTTGGTGCTGCGTTCGTTCCTCCGTTCGAACCTCGTGCAGATTGCGGACGTTCGTGCCGCGTGCGAGGAGGCGTTCGAACGGAGCCGGTAATTCTGGTTTTGCTGCTAGCCTCACACCTCAGCCCATTTAGCCCCCCAAAGCCCATAAAACACATCCCAAATTAAATAAATAAATATTAAACATTAAATAAAATATTTAAATCATTTACCAATTAAATAAAACATAAAATAAAATCATGCCTAATATAAATGAATTAAATATACTACATACTAAAACTAAAAATAAGATTTGCCTAATTAAAATCAATCCTAACCAATTAAAACCAATCAAATATTTGACTTCCTAATTCAATAAGATATACACCAATTTAAATTAGTTGACTTCCTAAAATAAAATATTTTGTCCCCCCTCAATCTTGTGTATACCTTTCTCATCTCTCCTAATTTGGAAAGAGGATCTCTTCCTTGTGAGACAAGGTGAAACCCTAGACATCTTCTATATAAACCACCCTTCACCAAGCCTCTTGCTCTCCCGCGGTTGACACATATACAAAAAAAAAAAGAAGCATTCCCATTGACGCTCATTGTAAGCAAGAAACAACAAGAATTTCTCTCATTCTCCTCCCTCCATAGCCGAAAATAACAAGCCTTCCTAAAGCCACTGAAACCAGCCCCTGCACCCCTCTAAAACACGCCCAAGTAGCCCCTAAATCAACTTAAAACAACAGCCCAAATCACCTTAAAGCAGCATCAAAAATCATCCCAAAACAGTCCCCAAAATCCAAAAAAAGTAACATAAAAACTGCATAGATAATCTTAAAAATAATCACATATAATTGCACTAAAAACCCACACAAACTTGGATAGTTTTATTGAAAACGTTAAAACAGGTAGCCCGTGCAGTGAGCAGCAAGACAGAAGCCGAATAGGAGCAGAACGGAGTTCGAACCGCAAGCAAAACAGCAAAGCAGTGAGCTAGGACGCTGAACCAGTGAACCGGAAAAGTTGCGGAGCTGTACCCCTTCCGATCTTCGTGGAACGCGAGTCCGAGAGACGGCTTAAAAGGTTAGACCTGAGGGTATCTTTCACACCCGTTTCTTTTTTCCGCATTATTTATTAAGTATTACTTGTATGATTGTCATGTTGGAATGCATGTTGTGGTCTTTGAGTAGATAAACATGCATGAATTATGAAATATAATATGTTGTGGGTATTGGATGAATGAGAGATGTGTCAACTCTCGCGGTATATCGGATGGAAACCCGGACATAAATTTCATAGCCGATTCCGAATGGACGGTAATATGATCTGTACTCGGGCCACAACTCCACGTACCGCTTGGGTAAACGGCACCATCTTTCTTTTGTTGTGTTGCTTTTGTTTATTTAGTTTCTCTTTACTTGAATTCAATATGTTGTTTAGTTATGCATGATTCAACCAAGCGCATGGGCTTAGTGAGTTAGTCCAAAGGTCCTTCATTTGGGAGACAAAGAGCCGAAAAGGCCACCTTTGTGACACTACTTCGTCGCGCCGGTTGATGTGTGTTCGGTTGGATGCGAGATACGTTCAATCGGGCATACTTAGTTTGATATTATTATCTTTTATGTATGGTTCAATCAAGCGCATGGGCTTAGTAAGTGGAATGAAAGATCCCTTATGGGGAGGGGTTAAAACCCGTTACCACGATGCTTTGCCGCGCCGGTTGATGTGTGTTCAGATTGGATGTAAGATGTGTTCAATCGGGCATACTTGGTTGATATGATTGGTTCTATTCTTGTATGTGTGATGTGACGCGCATGGGCTTAGTATGTTGGTCTAAATGTCCTCTCTTTGAGAGATCAAGAGCCCCAAAAGGTCACATTTACGGCAGTACTTCGCCGCGCCCTTTTATTTTGTGTTTATGTATTGCGTCCCATTTCATGCATCAGGTCTGTTCCCGTTCGAACGCGTTTACGAACGCAACTCGAACGCGCATGTGTTTTTGCCTTATCATGTGTCAGGTCTCATTTCCGTTCGAACGCGTTAACAAACGCCATACGAACGTGAGCATTCTGTCTCATTTCCGTTCGAACGCGTTAACAAACGCCATACGAACGTGAGCATTCTGTTTCATTTCCGTTCGAACGCGTTAACAAACGCCATACGAACGTGAGCATTCTGTTTCATTTCCGTTCGAACGCGTTTACGAACGCTACTCGAACGTGAGCATTCTGTTTCATTTCCGTTCGAACGCGTTTACGAACGCTACACGAACGCGAACGCACTGAACTGAGTCCTCTTCATTAGATTTCATGCATAGTTTTCCTAGTAGCTATCCCCACATATATGAATACAAATATGTTAACAAATTACAATTCATATGCTTGTGTCGTGATAACATTTGAGTATTATTTCTTGTGGTATATCGGATGGAAACTCAGACGTAAATTCCGTAGCCGATTCCGAATGGACGGTAGTGCGGTCTGTACTTGGGATACAATTCCACGTACCACTTGGAAAAGTGCCCATATGTATGTTTGTATGGTTAATATGTGTGCTTGTGTTTTCTTGAATGTAATATGCAAATAAAGTTGTATGTTCGTTGCTATTTTGATATATGTTAAGCATGCGATTTTAGATATGAGATATATGTGAAATGTGTGCATAAATTTTATTTTGCATATGAGAATTTAGAAGCATGATACTCTTGGAAATAAGTGTTACTTAAGCTTGATTAAATTATTACATAAATCCTTTCATTACAAGTGGCATAAGTAAGGGACCATTCCGAACCCAACGGTTTGAGGTCTTCCCTTGCGAGGGGTGAGTGCGGCCTTAAATCTTTGTCCCGGTTCACACCGGGTGGCGACTCCATATTATTTAGTATTTCCCAACTAGTGCCGCGAGCCTAGAACGGCGTCGCCCAGGTTCTGTGTCCACAAGCTGCCATTGCTTCTTGTTCAAATTTTCTTACTTTTCTTATTCTCCTCGCAGTTCTTTCAATTTTAGAATCAAACAAGAGCGAGTCGAGACTTATGGATTTTCACATTCATTGAAGCACCAAAAGAAAAAGAAAAAAATCAATAAACAAAATAAAATAAATATAAACTAAAAATAAAAGATAAAAATCTAAATTAAAACTAAGATTACTTGGTAATAGTATTAATGTGAATTAAACAAATAATCTCCGGCAACGGCGCCAAAAACTTATTGTGATATTTTATATTGTACCGCAAGTGTACGGTGTCAAGTTTTAGTATAAATGAGTTTAGAGTGTCGAACCCACATGGATTGCGTTAACTCGCACTAAGTACTACAATTGATAATCCTAACTTTATTTAGAAAACAAATAATAAAGATTTTAATAAGTAAATATAATATAAAAATATTTAGATATGAGAGACTAATACGATAGAGATTCTAGATCCTGATTTCACCTAGCTGTCGCCTATGTATTTGTCATACCAATTAATCTTTGTTCAGTTATATTGTTTATAAGTCAAGATTCCGAAAATATCCACTCCTTCTCTCGAGCATCAGTGAAAATATCATCAACTATAGGCTTCGATATCTCTATAAAAATCTAGTAGTTAACAACTCATTACGCTTTGTGATTCTATATTAACCACTTCAAATGAACTTATATATTCTCTCGAACTCTATAAAACTCATAAGTTATATTCTTTATATCTATTCAAAATCCTCTCTCTCGAGTGATAGATTTCAAACATATATCATCATATTTGTGGCCAGCAAACACAAAGCATTAAACTTAAAAGAATATAAATAACTCAATAAAACTTAATAACAAAATTAACAATTAAAACAAAGGTTCAAGCATTAGTTATATCATTCTCCAAAATTAAGGAGTTTAGTTCATAACAATAGATAAAAACAATGAAAACAAAGTCATAAATCTAATGGAAATCATTAGAGTTCTAAGAAAGAAACAAGAAGATAAAACCTGAATTGAATCTCTTCCTATTCGGACGTCACTGCCTTCGTCTCCTCTTTCTGCTCTTCAATCATCCTCATTGGATCTCTAAAAATATATAATTTGGTGTTTTGTGCTGTGTATTAGCCTCATCTCTTGAGTTTGGACGAACTAATATATTTATAGTGGAACCCTGGAGTCATTGGGTATCTTAAAATACCCTAATTTTATGTTTCAGGATTGCGTGTGTACGTCTGATCACTCCCGCATCGCCGCAGCTTGGTTAATTGGCACCACAGTGCCAGCCTCTCTGTAATATGTAGGTGAATGCTCTACTGAGGGCGATGTGGCGCCTGAACATGGCACTGTGGCGCCCTATTCTCGGCCTTTATGTATGGGCGTGGTTCTCCTGCTGGCGCTTGCTGGCGCCGTGGCGCCTGAACTTGGGCGCTACGGTGCCAGTAAAATTTTATCACTGGTTCCTGTGTTCTTTTTCCTTTGCTCCCGTGCGTGTCAAATGCATCCATATGGTCCCAAAACACGTGCAAATGCCCCAAGATTCATGTATTAATGCTCCTACAAATAAAACATTAAATAAACAATAAATGACATTAAATTGCATGAAACATAACTGTAGGCACTGCATTCTTGCATATTAGTCCCTATGATGAGTCTCATTTGGAGGCACTACCTTTTAAGTCACGGAAGTCACGAGAAACGGACGTCGGAAGGGTAAATTCAGAATAAACAAGGTTCACTGTTTTCGTTCGTGCTACGTTCGTTAATTCGTTCGAACTCCAAGCAGATTGCGGGCGTTCGTGCCGCGTTCTAGGAGGCGTTCGAACGGTGTCGGTAATTCTGGTTTTGCTGCAAGCCTCACATTAAGCCCAATTCGCCCAAAACTTAACCTTATCCCAAGCCTATTAAATCACATCCCAATTTAATTAAATTAAACATTTAAAATATATGTGTCACAAATTGAATTCAAATTTAATCTAACTAAATTATAACCAATTAAATTCCTAAATTAAATAAAAACAAATAAAATCTAAATAATCACCTACCAAAATAATAAAAATACTTGCCCAAATTAAAGAAATTGCATGCCTAATTAAAATCAATCAACAAATATTATTCCTAATTAAAAATATATTATTCCTAACTTAAAATATTGTATGCCTAATCAACACAAACTAAATATACTACCTTCCTAATCTAAACCAATCTTGTCTCCATCAAATCCATTGATTTCATTCTTTAACACTAAATCAAATCCCTATCCATGCGAACCCTACCCTCTCACTATAAATATAACACTAAACTAAACCCTAAGGAGGAGGACCACACACGGCAGTGACCAACAAAGCAAACAAAAACCCTAGATTCATCACCCTCATCTTCCTCTCATTCACGAAAAAATACAAAAAAAATACAAGAGAAAATAAACCCTAATTGCCACTAGCCAGATGCCATGAACCACCAGCCTTCATTCCTCACTCACGAAAACAAGAAATAAATCCACTTCAACAGCCCCTCATACTCCATTCACGTTAAAAACCAATAAGCACCCACAAGCCTGCCCTTCACTGCCTTAAGCCATAAATCAACACAGCCTTCAGCCCTTCAACGCCACCTAGCGCCAAACTCAAACCACACTTAACGCCCCCTGACCAAATTCTTCACGCCACCTAACTCAACCCTAGCCAACACGCAACAACAAGCCTAAATCACCCACCTTTACTGACCGACAATGAAAACAAACATAAACAAACCATAAACTTTACTGCCTCAACCGACCAAACCAACAAAAATCAACCCTAAAGCATGCCTTCGAACTGCTGAAGCCGTCTCTCATCTCCCAAACCTGCTAACTGTCGAGAGAACCCCCAAACCTGTTAACTGCCGAGGGAATCCCCCACGAAAATCAGCCCACAAATAGCCGACTCTGCCACACGTCCCCACTGCTTCAAACTCAACCTCACACTGCCCCTGGAACCCTTCCAAAACAGCAGCCCCTAACCTCCAAAAATCGCCAAAACAGTGAACAAACGAGACCTGAAACAGTAAGCAGAAACCGCGAGGAAACAGCAGCAAAACGGAGGTCAAAACAGTAGCTTGAGCAGCGAAACAGCGAGGTAAAACGCAAACCAGTGAACCAGAAAAGTTGCGGAGTGATAGCCCTTCCGACGGTTGTAAACGCGAGTCCGGAAGACGACTTAAAAGGTTAGACCTGAGGGTACCTTTCACACTTGTTTTTTTTACTTATTTGATTTTTATTGATTCTTTTAATTATGTTTTAATTATTTATTGAATATTGTTTGCATGTGATGTGTGTTGTGGCCATTGATTAAAACGGAAAATACGTCGTCTCTCGTGGTATATAGGATGGAAACCCAGACGTAAATTCCGTAGCTGATTCCGAATGAACGGTAGTGCGGTCTGTACTTGGGATACAACTCCACGTACCACTTGAGTAAACGGCGTATATTTCGCTTTATGTTATTTTGATTATTCTCACTTTATTATTCCGTCTTTTAATTTCCGCATGTTATTTATTTATGTTGTGATGCGATCGAGCGCATTGGCTTAGTAAGTCGGATTAAAGGTTCCCTATTTGGAGGGGTTAAAATCCTTTACCACGATGCTTTGCCGCGCCGGTTGATGTGTGTTCGGTTGGATGTAAGATATGTTCAATCGGGCATACTAAGTTTGATATGATTGTCTTTATTTTTGTATGCATGATGCGATCGAGCGCATGGGCTTAGTGAGTTAGTCCAAAGGTCCTCTCTTTGAGAGACGAAGAGCCTAAAAGGCCACCTTTGTGACACTACTTCGCCGCGCCAGACGAAGTGTGTTTGGGTTGAATGTACGTTCAATCGGGCATACGAAGTCCTACATTTTTATTGTCTTTATTCCATGTATTGTGATGTGACGCGCATGGGCTTAGTATGTTGGTCTAAAGGTACTCTCTTCGAGAAACAAAGAGCCCCAAAAGGCCACCTTTACGGCAGTACTTCGCCGCGCCCCTTTATTTTGTTGTTTAGTATGACGTCTTCTTACATGACCATGCATCATATCACATTGCGCATGGGCTTAGTATGTTGGTCTAAAGGTCCTCTCTTTGAGAAACAAAGAGCCTAAAAGGCCACCTTTACGGCAGTACTTCGCCGCGCCTCTTTTATTTAGTTATTCGCTTCATAACGTCTTTTTGAAAATTCATGCATCATATTGCATTGCGCATGGGCTTATCAAGTGAGATCAAGGGTCCTCCACTTTGAGGGATGAAAATGCTTGAAAGCTACCTTTGCTACAATGATTTGCCGCGCCCCTTAATATGTTGTTATGTACGAGAAGTCATATATTCATATGTTCATGTATGTGTCATGTTGTTTACTGCATTTTGGAGGTCACTGCTATAACCCGTTCGAACGCGTTCCGAAACGCCGCACGAACGCATGTTTTCTGTCTGGTCCCGTTCGAACGCGTTATCAAACGCTATACGGACGCGAACCTTCTGTTTACCGTTCGAACGCGTTTACGAACGCTACACGAACGCGAATACACTGAATTGAGTCATTTTCATCACATGTGCGTCTGTGTCTATATCTATCTTCTTTTGCACCACGTCATAGCATGCTCACTTTAATGCCTAATTGCATCCCTAAGCGTCTTTTTGCATTATGCACTTAGTTGACCCTTTTATTTGTGCATGGACATGTAATGGCTATTTGTTTATGATATGTCTATGAAATCACATGTTCACCATCATTTGATTTGCCTTTATGTGTGCTTGTGTGGTTAGTATGTGCTCGCGTTTCCATGAATACAACATGCCAATGAAATTGTCTGTTTGTTGATTTAATGTACTTCTAAGCATGCAATCTTATATGTGAAATACATGTATATTTAGGCGCATATTTTATTTTATAAATGTGAATTTAGAAGCATGATACCCTTAGAAATAAGTGTTACTTCAGCTTGTTTAAATTATTATATAAATCCTTTCATTACAAGTGACATGAGTAAGGACCATTCCGAACCCAACGGTTTGAGGTCTTCCCTTGCGAGGGGTGAGTGCGGCCTTAAATCTCATTTTCCCGGTTCACACCGGGTGGCGACTCCATTATTCTCCGGTTTAGTCCCCCGTGGCTACTCCGTACTCCCGACTAGGCCGCGAGCCTGGAACAGCATGCGTCGCCCAGTTTCTGTGTTCCCACAATAACAAAATAATAGGCTAAGGATGCCATAATAAGTGGGTATAAATGACACTTATCAGACACCAAATGATTGATCTCGGCTACTACAACAAAGGGAGAAGGCAAAGAAAATTTTAAAGATCCATACGGAGCCGGTGCCACCACAAGCAACTTCCACCGCGCTAAGAAAAGTCATTTCCTACACAATCGTCAATATACATACCCAAGGTACTTATGAACTACCTCACTGCTTTGACATCTATTGATATGCACTTTCGCTCGAATTTATTTCTTATCAAATAAGTTTTACTGGTATAAATAAATTTCCATTAACAATAGTCGCACTGCTTTGGCAGACACAACCACAGTATCAAGAAAAATATTTACATCCATATTGACGAGACAGACCCATTAGTGTACAATACACTCACAAAACACAAAGCCTTATTATGTGGATTTTATAAATACTGTCAAACAGTTAATATAATCGATACAATCAATTAACTCTCAAGCATGTATAAAATAAAATAAAATAAATATCAAATATTTAAGGCATGAAAAATTATTTTGGATGTGGGATCAGACGCTCTGATACCATTTTGTTGGGGTATGCGCAGCGGAAGGGCGCGGTGGAATGCGAAAATGATTTTTAAACAATTAAAATTTTCCGAGCGAATTAATTAATATCAAATATTTTTAATTCACTCAAATAAGTTTAAATATATTATTTATTAATATTTAATAACATAATAATGTTAATAAATAATATATTTCAAAACACGACGAATTATTTTACGAAAATATTTTTCGACAAATACTACACGTAACGGGCAAACGGTCAAATTGGTTGACCAACCGCCAAGCCGGGTCAACCTGGTCACTTGGATAGTGTTCGATCAGCCCTTGGGCTGCCCGAACAGTGTCCAGTTTGCTGGTTTCACAGCCGCAACTCAACAAGCCCGTTTCGACGCGAATTTCACTGTTTTCTCATATTTTCGTCCCGGAACAATTTCCGAAATTAATCCACCACCCAATACCTATCCAAAATCATCCAAATAACATACTTTTCCATGAAAATATTATGCTTTAAGGGACCAAATCAGATCTGATCCAGTTTTTATTTTTGTCCAATTTTCATGTCAAAAATTAATTTATCCACAAAATTAATCCAATTAATTTACACAAAATTTATCACCATAATACAAAGTTCCAAGAACAGTTCTATGCAACATTAGACTGACAACATCACTCTAGAATATCAATTTTAATTTTAGATTAATTCCATAATTAATCATTTACATATGCTTACCAAGAAAAACAATTAAGGTTATTAAACAATCAATCACCAAATTTTGTTTCATATACATATTATATATATATATATATATATATAAAAGTAAGTCATGTAAAATACATATATAATATATATTTTCATGCTTCAAAACAAAAACAAGAAAAGTAGAAATTCCAAATTCCAAATTACCTTAATTTCAAATTTCCAACTCCTTCAATTTTTCTCCTTTGGTATTGATCAATTGTTCAAGAACCCTAACCCCCTGTTTTCTTTTGTTTCTCACTACATGAGAAGTGGTTAAAAAATCCTAACAAAAATGAAACAGCTTCATTTAGATTTTTTTTTTTGAAAAAAAAAAAAAACTTCATTTATATAGAATTTTTGCCCAATTTCAAAAATTGCATAATTTTTAAAACAAAATAACAATTATTTTTGGTCATTATTTTGACACCTCATGATCTTATCCAAATTAAATCATTATTTTGATATTTTTATTAATAAAAAAATATGTGTCAAGATTACATGGTTTGGCAAATCAAAATTTGCCAAAAATCAAGAATATTCCATGTAATATTCTTAATTAAAATAAATTAATTAACAAATTAATCAATTTACTTAATTATTAACAAAAGGACAAAATAAATACATGGAGAAATATTCCAAGAATATTCTTCTATTTTATTATTATTAATAATAATTAACAATAAATTAATTAATAATAATAATAAAACAAGTGTCAAAATTTAATTGGTTAATAATGTGTATCTAATCTAAATTATGTATCGTATACAAATACACATTATTTAATACGCATGTGTAAATTATGAATAATCCGAATTATCCATAATTAATTGCCCAAGTGCTCAACGAGTACATTTTATATTGTGGGACTCTTTAGGTTCAAGTTTATTTGTCACAGAAATCATTTTCATGTCCATAATTTGTCCACTCACAAATTACGACGACCACAGATAATCGAGTTGAATCATCCAAGTCGAAGTCATTGCATATATATAATCCATCTGTCATATGTTATCCGAATTGTTTCGGAGATATAGATTAAACGTCAAATCTCTTATATGAATAATTAATGTGTCGCGACATAATTATGATTCGTCAATAAATATTCGGAACTCATTTCCGAATCATACCTCGACCAAGGATTTCAAAGAATCACAAATTGGACACTAAATCATGTACACATGATTGACATATCCTCTCTGGATACATCACAGGATATCGTGATTATCAGTTTATACTCGACGAATAGACGGAGGTCTGATCTTAAGAGATCGTTGACGTGACTGTCATCAAAGTATGGAGGGTATCTCACATATCCACAGTGGTATCACAAGTCAAAGGAGCTAATATGTTATTCGACTCGTAAAGATTCCTATTGACGTAAGTGTACCATCTATCAGGAATCTTCGAATGAGTCGTTCAATATTTATCTAATAAATACCTACATGTCTATATGAGTCTCTCAAGACTCATGGTTTACTGAGATAAACCATTAGAACAATTCTAATATACGACACGTACCGGTCTCACGGGTTTACTAACTGACAAAGTATGTAAACCTTGACTAGAAACAATTTAAGAATGAATTGTATTATGACATTTCTCAATAACAATTGCGGCGCTTTTGCAGTTACGTCACAACTATTCATTTCAAGATCTTTTACGCTTTTACCATATAATAGAATATATTGATGAAAATTACTCAATTTTATTCACAATAAAATATAAATGTACATCGTATTTACAATAAATACAACAAAATTTGACGCGCCGAACACCAACTCCAACAATAGTACATGTGTTTCACTAATGACTGATGAGCGTGCTGAGGAAGAATATGTGTGTAAGTGTAATTAGAGATATTTTTAGAAAAAAAAAAATCACATTTTTGTTCGAAAGATAACAAAAATTAAAATAAACGTTTAATAAAATATAATAATTTAATAACTCTCTACTGCAATTGACTAATCAATTAGGATTAATTTTATATAAAATTATTATTAGTTTTATAATAATATACTTAAATTATTATGCGATTTTATATTTAGGATATAGTCCTCACTTCTCAGAAACCACATAAATTATCTAGGGTGAAACCACCTATATCAACAGTCATATACCATATTCATTATTGTTTTTGTTTTTATTTTTATTTTTGTTTTTTGTTGGTGTAATTTTTTTTTTTTTTTTGGAAACGATGGAAACCCCGTCACCAAATCACCCATTCTGGGCCGCGGCGCAGGTAAAATCTTCGGCTGTCCCAGGCTCTTACAAGAAGTGCACCCCCTGGTGTAATTCTCTTAGGATAAACCATCAAATCTCTCTTTCTAACATCTTAAACAATACTGAGTTGAATAATTCATAAGGGAGTGGTTTGGTGGTGTAGCGTTTAGGATCTCACATTGAGGTTTTGGGTTCGAATTCATGGAGTGTGTTTATTGTAAGAGCCTGAAACAGCCGAAAGTTTTATCTGTTCCGTTTAAGTCCGGAAAAAATGATTTGGCGGTGAAATTTTCAATGATTAAAAAAAAAAAAGTTGAATAAGGACGAATCTATAATTTGGAAGATTTTGACTGCCGTTGAAATAAATCCTTTTCCCCATTTATGCATTGCTCCCGTTATTTCTCTCAGCAACACCCATATAATATTATATTTATTTAATATATATATATATATATATATATATATATATATTTTAAATAATGTGTCATTAATTATTATTAACATATGGTAGGCCTAATGTCACTCTTTCTTAAATGGCCTGCATGAAATAAACCAATTTAGAATTCTCACATTGGCATGTTGCCTATTTGCACTCTAAAAGGGACGTGACTTGGTGATAAAAGATTTAAGATTTGATTATTAGATTTTAAATTCGAATTAAGGAATTTATTTCTTATAAAAGCTTTAAATAATCAGATATTTTATTTACTCCGCTTAAGTTTAGATTGTATGATTTATTCCAAAAAAAAAAAAAAAGTTGCGTATTTGCATATATCAGCAAACACCAAACATTTTTATCCACTCTGTTGTTTCTTGAATACCCTTTTAATATGGAAGTGGAATCCACCAAATATCCCACCAAATAATAAAATAGTAAAAAGAAAAGAAACCACTTAGCCTTAAACGGGTCCCAATCGAATAAAGCCACATGCAATTTCCAACCCGACGTTTCATAATGTTGTAGGAAAATACACAGAAGCATTCACTGTGCAATTAATAATGTGGAATGAGGAAGAAAAGTATGTCTTTTAATACCACTTTGAATCTGGTCGTGAAATCATCGATGTTCATTTTTGAAAGTGCCCGTGGGATAATTAATAGGAAATTGTGTCACTTTCTTATTTAAACAGTTTAACTTTGATTTATGTAAAGTGATGAATATTCATAGACTGTAAGAGCATCTTTCTTATTGGCCGAGAACGTGAAGAAAAATTAAACTTTGCTTTTTTGCGCTAAAATTACAATTAAACTAGTTCAAATATCAATTTTATGTTATTAAAAATTAGATTTATTTTTATTATTATTATTATTAAGAATTGTTTTTCCCTTAATTCTGACTCTGGCGAATAAAAAAAGAAGTTTGAGATAATAGAATAAGAGATTTTTCATATGCAACATTGCAACCCGCTCATGAGTGTGGTGAGATGTATTTTGTTGATGTCAAGAGTTTAAATCTTTTAATATGTGGCATGTTTAATATTTTACATCGAGTTTTAATTCTTGACAAGACTCTCTATGACGTATTTACAAGTCAAATTATATTATATAAATTGATTGACATTGAGATATCTATAATTAACTGTCATACTCTAAATATTGTTTGATTAATTATATTACGCGTGACACGATTACACAACATATATAATTAGAATTCATCTTAATATATATATATAATTCCTTTGTGCTTGAGCTTTTGAATTTTTTTAATAAAATATTGGGTCAAAACAAAGTTTGTAATTGGAAATTTTATTCACTTAAATGGTCATTTTATAATTTTTCCAATAAAATTGTTAAACAAAATTTAGAATTTATATCATTAAACACTTGACAAAAGATGGGATTAAACTAAGTTTTGATTAAATCCCAAGTTTAATCATTCAACAGATAACGACGAGCGATCGACAGCTTGTCGTCCTTAATTGACCGAAAAAAATTATAAATTGAATTAAAATTAGGGAAGGGCATTTTCGGAATTCAACATTATAAAATTCCAAAACTATCGGTAAAATATAAATTTCTTTTATGAAGAAGCGACAAAATAAAACTGTCCAGGTTCATCCTCTCAGATAACACGGCAGTTTACAAAAACCGGAACTCAAAAACACATAAATGTCTTATCAGTTTCACGAATCACTATCAAAAGTGAAATATCCAAATTACCCTCGTACTATATTATTTAACAAAACACCCGTCAAACAATTGTCCCTCGGGTTCTCTCTCAATTCAAACAATGGCCACCATGTCCACTCTCTTCGCCAAAACCCCACTTCCCTCTCACTCCCTCAACAAATCCCATATTTCCCATTTTGCCCCTCCCATAACGTCCCTCTCCTTCAAACCCAAAACCGCCCATCATTTGAAGCTCCGAACAATCCGCGCCGGGTTGATCGAACCCGACGGCGGGAAGCTGACGGAGCTGATCGTTGACAAGTCGTTGAAGGACGTCAAGAAGCGGGAGGCGGCGACGCTGCCGCGGATCAAGCTAACGAAGATCGACCTTCAATGGGTACACGTGTTGAGCGAGGGTTGGGCCAGCCCTCTAAGCGGGTTCATGAGAGAATCCGAGTTCCTCCAAACTCTTCATTTCAATTCGCTCCGTCTGGACGACGGGTCGGTTGTTAACATGTCGGTTCCGATCGTTTTAGCGATCGACGACGATCAGAAGCACCGGGTTGGTGAGTCTACACGTGTCGCCCTCGTTGACTCCGATAATAACCCAGTTGCCATTTTGAACGAGTGAGTTGCTAGTTCGTTCAATTTATCATTTTGCATATTTTAGCCAATTTTAAACAGGAATATACTCGGTGCCGAGTATTTTAAATTTTAAGCTGTAGCACTATAATTACAAATATACCCTTAGTTTCACATAGGGCTAAGTGAAAATTTAATGTTGTCAACTCATTTATTATTATTATTATTATTATTATTATTATAGGGAATGAAAATTTGTGTGAAAATTTGACTTAAAATATTTAAAGTTAAAATAGTTAAAATTCTTTTACGTTGTTTTAAAATTTGATTTTAATTATATATAGGTGAAAATTACTAAGGAGAACGGCATCAAAACGATGTCGTTTTGGTTTTGATAGTAAATAAAAATATAAAAAAAGTGTTAAAGATCGTGTTTTATCTCCATAAATATCATTTATCTATATGTATTCGAAAAAAGGGTGAACATTCTTAACGTGTATTGCGAAGATGGGGATTAGTCAATTTTGAAGAGGTTCATTTTCCTAATATATGCTTCTTTTGTTGTTTAGGGGGTGGGAAGTGATGGTTTGACGGCAGGTTTACAACGATTCCAAAAAAAAGTGGGATTTAATCTTTTAGGTTTTGTGGTTATATTGTCTGTGTTTGATAAATTTTTTCCTTGCGAAAGAATAGAAAAAGCTGTTTGGCAAATTGACAAATTAGGCTAGTTCTTATCCAAAATTGGGACATAATGCATCATTAAATAATTAAATAGTAGATATAACGTTTGTGGAGAAGCATTTTCATTCATTATTTTCCCCCTATTTTGCTTGTTCTATTTGTTTTATGATAGGAAATGTGGTCTAGTTGTGACTATATGCATACTGTTTGCGATTCTTTCTGTATGCATCTTTGTGTCATCATAGTTAATACTGTTTCGAATTTCATGATGTTTTTTTAAATTCATTTCTTCATTATAAAGTTTTCACTTCATCACCGCTGCCATATAACACATTCTAACATTGTTGACCAATATGCCGCCGGATTCATGAGTTTCAAATGATGGGAGTTATGATCACCCTTGTGAATCATTGAACAAAACTTGTCACTATTCACTTGTTGTCTTAATTGCTTTCAAGCAGTTTCATTTCCAATTCTCATTTTTTTTTTTTTTTATTTTACTGAAAATTTCAGCATTGAGATCTACAAGCACCCAAAAGAAGAAAGGATAGCCAGAACATGGGGAACAACTGCCTCTGGTCTGCCTTATGTTGACCAGGCCATAACTTATGCTGGAAACTGGCTGATTGGAGGTGACTTAGAGGTTATAGAACCAATCAAGTACCGCGATGGTCTTGATCGTTTCCGATTATCACCTGCAGAACTTCGTGAAGAATTCACAAAGCGCAATGCTGATGCTGTGTTCGCATTCCAGCTTAGAAATCCTGTGCACAATGGCCATGCTCTATTGATGACTGATACGCGTCGTAGGCTTCTTGAGATGGGTTATCAGAACCCAATCCTTTTGCTACACCCGTTGGGAGGATACACTAAGGCAGATGATGTTCCCCTTAGTTGGCGAATGAAGCAACATGAAAAGGTATTTGGATTAACATTTTAAGCCTTAGCACTACGTGGGTATTTTTTTTTTTTTTTTTTTTTTAATTTTAATTAGGATAAACATCTATGTCAGGAAATGGGGTAGAGATGTTAACATGCTTTACAAGGCACTTCACCACGAATATTATCCCCTATTTTGTACTTTTATTTTAACTTCTTTTTGTGGGAACTTGAAATCTTGGAACCGAATGAATACTTGACTCAATACTCAATGATGGAAAATACTCTGCTGAAAATACTATAATAATTCGTAACGTCAGATGAATACAAATTTTCTGTCATAATAATAATGTCTAGGTGCTTGAGGATGGTGTTCTTGATCCAGAGACCACTGTGGTTTCTATATTTCCCTCACCCATGCACTATGCGGGCCCAACTGAGGTGCAGTGGCATGCTAAAGCTAGGATTAATGCTGGGGCCAACTTTTACATTGTTGGTAGGGACCCAGCCGGCATGGGCCATCCAGTTGAGAAGAGAGATCTCTATGATGCTGACCATGGCAAGAAGGTACTGAGCGTGGCTCCTGGACTAGAGAGGCTAAACATCCTCCCTTTCAAGGTACATAAAGCATCTGACCATCATTAATACACACAATCGATGTTAACACACCAACTTCTCTTAAGAAACAAAATCATGGTGGTAATTAATTTGTTTCCACTTGCAGGTTGCGGCATATGATAAGACTCAAGGTAGAATGGCATTCTTTGATCCTTCAAGAGCTCAGGACTTCCTCTTCATATCAGGCACCAAGATGCGAACGCTTGCAAAGAACAAAGAGAATCCTCCTGATGGATTTATGTGCCCTGGTGGCTGGAAAGTGCTGGTGGAATACTACGACAGTTTGTCTCCAGCCGACAGTGGCAAAGTCCCTGTTCCAGCTTAGATGAAGTTGCTGCTGTATCATAATGTATTATCATTAGATTGGGAGAAACTTTACAACCTAAATATCTCCAATCTGTCGTCCACTTTGTTAAAAATCTCTGTCCAGATTTCTAATAAAAGCAAAACAGAGGCACTGGCACAGAGACACTATATTTGCCTCTTTCAGCAATTAAGGTGCCATTCTGGTATCTTACATTACACTTGCCATTCTCTTCCATGAGAATGCATTGTACCATATTGTGGTTTGTAGTGTTTCAATGAAAAACAAAGGTGTTGGGTTGCTTGCTTTTTTAGTTATTGAATATATTCATTTGAATTGATTGTGTTGGTGATGATACAAGCAGCATACCAAAATTTCTTCAGGTTTCTCATGCGGGTCACTTTCGGAATTTCTCAATTTTTAAAGAGCCCCATCATTCATTGACAATTATTACATCATCATTGAACTCTTTTTTGAAATACTAGAAAGCCTTTCTCATCCTATGGGATATCAGGTGTTATTAGACACGGATTTGAGTGGGCAAAATCCGATGTTATCTCAGATTCTTATAAATAACAGGTCGAGACTCAATCCATTGGACTAGTCACTCGGGGACATCATCATTGAACTTGAAGAGCTCTTGACTATCTCTAAAATCTCTCATGTCCTCGCAATGAGATCAATTAAAAGCCAAATTTTATTTTCTTTCTTTTTAAAAAGAGGCTATGTAAATACTGCGAAAACAAATGGCGGCGCCATTTCCAGTTAGAGGTGGGGTAGCACGTGCAATAAACCAGGTTAATTGCTTAAAAGTAAAAAAGTTCTCTTTTTTGTTCTTGTCGAATGATGATAACAAGTAACAACGTTGCTGATAACTGTTGATTGTTTCTTTGCTCCCATATTCAAGATACCTCATTAAATAAATAAACGTATGTTACATGTTCGATTAAATTACATGTTAATTCTGGTGGGTTATTTGATTCATTTCATGTAAAATGTCCACCGAAAATATAAGTACGTAATTTGTTAGTTACGTCCCTGAGAGGCGTTGGTTGATGGTGTAGGATTTAAGATTTCACCTGAGTTCGAATCTTTGACATGTGTTTCTTATAAAAGTTTGGAACAATCGAGGTTTGACGGCGAGATTTTCAACCAAAAAAAAAGTGTTAGTTACAATGTTGAGGTTAGGAGAGCTAGATCAGGAGAAATTCCTAATTTTTATTTTATACTAAAATGAGTATTCTTGAATTTCCGTGCATTGTTCAGAACATATTTTGGTTCTTCCTAACTCTATTGATGATAAATTTTCTGCAGTTTAATTTATATGTTTTTATTCCTTAGCTTATGAAATCTCTAATCAATATATGATGTTACCAAACTGTTATTATAATAAAATATAGCTCTACTACTAGTATTGTTTCCTTGTTTCAGTAATTTGAAAATGATCAGGTGGTATTGTTGCTGCCAAGGAGGTCTTAGTTTTGGCTTGGCAATTTATGAAGGGCAAAAATACACTTGGTAAGGTTGAAAATTTAGAATAGTTTCACTCCATTAATATGGCAGTCTTGGAATGCATCTTAAAGATGAAATGTTGCTGATAAGATTTTATGCGAGACTTGATGCCAAATAGGATCAGGTTTTATGTTGAACTAAGGTGAGACCACACAGGAAATAGAAATTAAGAAAGAGACAGAAGTTCACTCTTAGTAAAATAATCAAGAATGTTTTATAAATTTAATAATTTTCTCTATACATGTGCAATAAGTAATTACTAGGGTGCAAGGTCAGAGACCTAATAGAATATAACTGATGCAACATATGTATTTAAAATGAAAAGAAATTAACTAATCTGTTATTTGAAGCCTACTTCTTCCAGTTGAGATAAATGAAAAATGGTTTCTCTGGAACAGGTATGTACTTGACAAGCCAACCAATAGGCCAAGAAGCAGCTGCAAAACCGATACATGCGCCCCATTGCCCCCAGTTCAGCCTCTCTGTATCTGCAAACTTCTTTAGAAACTCCACCATCACCACTTGAAGAACAATGGTTATTCCAATAATCCCCAGAAACAATTTGTTCTTATGTATCCCCTCAAAGACATTCTTCTTTTCGAGCTTCCTTGCGTTGAACTCATTGAAGACTTGGCAAAGGACAAATGTGTTGAAGATCAAGGTGTCCTTTACCTTCTCATTAACACCAAAGATTGATTCACCTCTGAACTGTAATGTCAAGAGGACGGCTATCTGATAGAAAGCTTGGGCCAGAAGATTCCTCCACATAATGTTGGTGATAAGTGGCGCAGTACGTCCAACAGGTGGTTTGTCCATGAGCTCCTTGGTAGGCTGCTCTGTAGCGAGAGCCAGGGCGCCTAATGTGTCCATAATCAGATTCACCCACAGTAACTGGACTGCTGTTAAAGGGACTTCACCAGCAGAAACTGCTGCAACAAAGTTGATGACAAGAGCAGCAACGTTTACCGTAAGCTGGAATTGAATGAATTTTTGGATGTTGGTATAGACACATCTTCCCCATCTCAATACTGTGGCTACAGAAGCAAAATTATCATCCAAGATGACAATATCCGAGCTCTCCTTGGCCACTTCAGTACCTTGGATTCCCATAGAAAGTCCTATATCTGCTTCCTTCAGAGCGGGTGCATCGTTTGTGCCATCCCCAGTGACTGCAACTACATGACCTTTCTGTTTCAAACACTGTACCATAAGAAGCTTATCGAAAGGTGAGGATCTCGCCATCACACAGATTTTTTCAACTTTCTCCAATCTCTCCTCATGTGTGTAGTTTCTAAATTCTTCTCCTTCTACAACAGCACCAGTGGACAGGTCCTGACCTGGCTTGAGTATTCCACATTCAGTGGCTATGGCTTTTGCTGTGAACACGTTGTCACCAGTGATCATCTTGACGTTCACTCCAGCATATTGGCAATCTTGTACAGCTTTCTTTACCCCTGGACGACATGGGTCTTTAATACCCACCAGTCCTAATAAGGTCAGGCTGTCTTCCATTAGCTTTTCCTGATCTTTTTCATCTTGATTCTCTTCTTCTGGAACTTGTTTGTGCGCAAAAGCTATGCATCGAAGGCTGCTAGCTGCCATACCTTGAATAATTTGCTGAAATCTTTCCTTTTCACCATCTTCCAGATGTCTGATGTTTCCAGATGCATCATAGTAACTTGAACACATTGCTAGAATCATCTCTGCTGCTCCTTTCCAGTGCACGTGGCTTGTGTTGTCTGTCTTCTTCTTCATCATAACCCCACTTCGTTTCTTTTTTGAATTGAAAGCTTCCACTTGCAGAATGATACAACTCTGCTTTACTTCCTCCATATCCATGTTCATTCCCAGGACAAGCCATGACAGAATTGCTTTTTCAGTGGGACTTCCTGAAAACTCAAAATCAGATCCTGATGATGCCCTGTAAACACTGCCAGTCGTATTCAATGCAACTCCTTGCTGGATCAGTTCAACAACTTTAGGAGAAACTGAAGAAGCATCATATTCTTTTTCAAGTTCTTGGCCAAGCCAAAACTTTGTCACTTTCATCTGATTTTCAGTGAGTGTGCCTGTTTTATCAGTACAAATGGTGGTTGCAGAGCCCATTGTTTCACAGGCAGAAAGCTTCCTTACCATCGCTTGGTCCGCCATCATTCTCTTCATTGAATAAGCAAGAGTAAGAGTAACAGCTAATGGCAAACCTTCTGGTATCGCGACCACGATAATAGTAACTGCAGCAGCTACAATCCCCACAACAGCATTCACTATATCATCAACCTTTGTCTTGCTTCCATTAAACTCCCGGTTTCCATTCTCATCTGTTGTATTCCCAGTGAAGTACCGAGCCAACAAGACGATAAGAACTAAGAATGCAACTGCCAATCCAACCTTACCTATTGATGAAGTTAGCTTGTTGAGCCTGGCTTGTAAAGGCGTCTGCTCACTGTTGTCGCGGCTTATGTGACTCATCATTTGTCCCCAGGTTGTGTTCATGCCAACAGATGTGGCAAGCATACGGGCATAACCATCAGCCACCTTTGTGCCAGAGAACAAGAATGGATTCTGGCTGCTGTTTACCTCCACATGATCACTCTCCCCTGTCATACTTGATTCGTCTACTTGTAACGAATGCCCATCTAAGAACAATCCATCGGCAGGTATTTGATCTCCAATCTTTAAACAAATAATATCTCCAACAACAATTTCAAATATAGATATTTGTTGGCGCCGACCATTTCTAATGACCTCAATTTGGATATTGTTGCTGACTTTTGATAACTTGTCAAATTGTCTGTTCTGTCTGAAGTTACTTCCAGCTGAGACAGCAATGACCAAAAAGACAGCAACAAATATGCTTCCACCGTCATACCAGCCCTCTTTCAAGCCATGCTCTTTAATGCCAAAAGCAAGAGAAAGCACTGCACAGCCTAAAAGAATCAAAATGGTAAGATCTTTAAAAGCTTCCACAACAAAGTAGAACAATCTCTTGGATGGCGGTTTCTTATACGTGTTTGAACCGAACAATTCATGTCTACGGGCAATATCTTGAATATTGCCACTGATTCCACCATCAAAATCTGTCTCAATAGCAGAGGCTACACCGCGAATCCCACCAAACTTATGAATTTGGTCGAGATCTTTCAACTTCACAAGCTCAGTGAGGCTTTTTGGATCAATATTGAACGATTCATCATCTTGTTCAAGATTGACAACAGTGTAAGATGGAGAGCGGGAAATCTTGTCGTAACTCCTTTTGGCTTTTGCAATTTGGGCTAGAGAGAAAAGCGTTCTGGTGCAATAGATTTTAGCAAATGCCGAGTGCCATTTTTTGCTTGGTGAATTGAGGGTGGCAGGAACACTGAGTAAACTTTCTATGCAAATAAATTTCGCACGGAAAATAGTAGACATAGACATAGACATAGACATAGTGTTTTTGACGAGAACCAAAAGAAAAAGGATGCAAAAGAAACAAAGATGATTTTGATTCACTACTTTGCCTTGGATGGAAAATCAATAACAAATTGCTGGGATATGAATTGGGACAGCCTCTTGTGGGTATCATTCTTATATAAGTTGCTACTTGGCACTTTTGGCAAATTACCTATACGTGTACAATATTGGCTGAACTGTTCATATGACGTCTTTTTTCCGCGTAATAAGGTTTCAATCTTAGCTTGCAAGTACTTCGTTATTAAGGATTATGTTAAAATTATTTTTTAGGTACGGAATATAAATATTTTAAATATCACTATTAAGATAATGATAAATTCTCAATTAGAACGATGTGGGTCCCACAGTATCCTTGTGATGCAAGTCAAAGGAGTTGTTATTATTCATAAGGCGCGTAACATTATTTATATTAATTGCACCACTACCACTGATGGTGGCTGTCGACCTATTGAGATATATATCTATAGAAGAGTTTTAGCTGTAACAAATTAAACAAGCTGCATTATTCATATTTTTATCTAATAATTTTTTTATAATTTCGTTTCGACTATCTTAAACATATATATATAACCAAAATGAAAGATGATTGTATAAATTAATTAATTAATTAATTTGTCAAATTCTCCAAGTTTTAGTTCTTCATATCCATTAATATTTGTTTAAATAAAATATTGAATAATAATATAATGATAATCTAAAATGCATCAGTGTTTGCTGATAACCTTTGTGTCTACTAGTTTAAGACTTTCTTGTTCAATGAAATGAAGCTTTCCATTTTTTTTATCCCAACCGTTAATCGTTGTGATAAAATGTCCAACATTTAAGTATAGGTACTATAATATTAAATTTCTTAATTAATATTGAAACTTATTTTCATTTTAAGTGAAGTTACATTTATTTATTGAATGATGAGATATAGTAGTGTATAATTTTGTAAGTTATAAAAAAAAAATCATTTAATAGATGAATAGTATTGTACTTAATCTAAAGAAGTTGATATATATTATCCTTCATATTTGTGATTAGATTTGTGATCTAAAAAGTTCAATCATTAGTTTGACCAGTTGAATTATTTTGATTGAATTAGTAATATAAATAATTATAGTTAATTAAAAACTTAAAAAAAATTATTTTATTTTATTTGAAAAAAATTAAAACCGATCTAATCCAATTCAGTTCATCAATTTTAACTGACTTTTTATAAATTTAATTTTTAATATTTAATTAGATTAAATTTACGATCGATTGATTCAACCGGCCAATCCGATTTTCAAAACACTAGAGTTTCAACATGGAGGGCATGTAAAAGGAATTTATTTTATCGAGAGAGCTGTTAAGTTTTTAATAATCTGATGTTATTGTTGTTTAAATAATAATAAATGATGACTGAAACCATTATAAAATGTTAAACATACACCCACTTTACACACTCCTATGTAGGGGTGGCAAAACAAATCAACGAATCGAATTTGTATCAAATCCTAAACGAATCGAATCAAAATATGATGGATTCGTATTCGATTCGTTTATTAAACGAATCCTAATATCAGGATTCTTATTCGATTCGTTTATTAAACGAATCGAATACGAATATTCGTTTAGTCATGATATTATTTAATAAAATAATTTACCACACTTGATTTACATTAATTCTTCATAAATATATACATATGAAATATGTAATTAATAAATTTACTAAAAATACCTCACAAAATATAAAAAAATATTACATTTTCTCATTGTTCTAAAACGCGCCGCCTAGGCGCCCCTGGCCCCAAATCGTTGGGGCCAGGCGCTCGCCGGAATGGGCGGCATTTTCTTCCCATTCCGGTAAATTTTGACCGCGAAATTCGTCGATCAACAGCCGTTGACCGACTCAAAATTCGAAATTGAAGATGTTTTCCGGTCGGACTTTACACCCTAATCCTATCCCTAACCTTAATTTTACAAAACTAACTCTCTAACTCGTCAATTTTAAAAACCCTCAATTTGATGCATAAACCCTAATTTTAAAAAACCCTATTTTCTTCAATTTTTGTTAGTTTCTCATCAAATTGACCCTCTATAAATCTTACCCATTGCTCAAACAACATTTCCCTATGATTAATTTGTCAAAATCACACCAAATCTTAAACCTAATTATGAAAATTCTCTATTTCCGATTAGTTTCCTAGACCATGCCTAGGCCCCGCGTAGGCGCCCTAGGCGCTAGGTGCTGGGTTGCCGCCCGACTAGCGCCTAACACGTTTTAGAACACTGCTTTTTCTATGGTAATTAGCTATAATTTCTCGAATCTTAATTGAAATTTAACAAGAACTAGTAAATAAAAATAATAAAACGAATCATAAACGAATAAACGAATCAATGAGCTTAAATTCGTATTCGATTCGTTTAATAAACAAATTGAATCGAATTTACCCATTTATTAAACGAATCCATTTAATAAAAATGATAAATTAATTAATTAATCAAAATAAATCTTAAGGAAATATCTTGTACATCTTTTTTATCCAGTATATCCCGTAAATCTTAAGGAAATAAATTATTTTTATTTTATTAATTAAATTATTTTTATTTTATTATATTTATATTTATATTTTTTCTCTTATACTTATTTAATAGTCTTAAGGAAATAAAAAATTTGAGTTAAAAAAAGAAGGGGATTCTGAGTTCCGACATGGGGAGGGGAAAATCAGGGCTCGTTTATTATTATTCCACCTTTGACTGTGACCAATCATCACACATGAACAGGAAAATGCCTCGCGAACCGAAAATTATATTATGTGCCGGGTGTATATATCATCTCTCTCATAGCAGGCGGGCCCCACAACTGTACGGGGCCCGCCTACTGTGAGAGAGATAATATATACACCTGACATATGATATACCACATCCTCGCGCACATATTACTTCCTAATCCACTGGATGGAAATTAATAATAATGGATAAGTTGAACAACCAATCTGAATGTAACAAACTTTTAAGAGACCGACTGACTATTTCTCGACAGGTTTCTGGGTCCATTATCCAACTTCACATGCATTCATAAATTAAAATTACTCAGAAACAACCGAATATGAAAGAAAATATACATAGCTATATGAAGCCTTCGTGTTCATGCTGTTATTTTGCGGCGTAGTTTCACGTTGTGGGAACATGAATTAATTTTCCGCAAAACT